>JANIWN010000124.1:0-21680 GCA_030555635.1 Sugiyamaella neomexicana | reverse complement strand
GTAAAAATGTTTAAACAAGCGACGAATTCCACAGCAGGCGCAGTAGTTCGTGGTGCTGTCAAGGCTAAAGCCCCCCCCATCCCCAGGACCACTAACGACTAACATTCATTCATTAAGGATTTATATAATACATGGTGGTTGTTTTTATGAACACATACGATTGACCTCGTTTCGAATCCGTGGAGGAACACGCAACTTCACAATATAGTGGTCATCGTTGGTGGGCTGCTGCTGGTGGTGATATCTGAACTGCGGACTAGCAACACGTGAAGAAGACGTTGGAACTGCTGCGGACGAGGCCCGGAAAGTAACTGTAGAGTATTGGCCGCCATGAAGCGGGGGTCTACCTCTACGAGGACCCGTAGTGACAGGTCTTGGAGTCTCGTCGTCATCATCACTTTCTTCGGCTTTAGTTGCTTGTTTACGCACAAGCTCTAGAACTTTGTCAATGCCTCCAGGCAAAAGAGCAGAATAGACAGGGGTGCGGAACGTGCGAACCGTCTCTCGCAGATCAGGTAAAGTAGGCCCTCCTCTACGTCCAGCACGGCCTTGTCTTCGTTTACGACGACTGTCACGATCCCTATCTTTATCTTGGCGATCTAACTCGACATGAGGAATTTCGAAAAGAACTGGTGAATAGTCCTTGAGGAACGAATTGCCACGCAGAAAGCCATCCGATGTAACAGTCGGGCACAATTCACGAACTATATCATCGTCTTCAATAGCACGGCCATCAAATTGATGGCCTACAAGGAACAGTGATTTGGTGAACAACTGAGTTTGTTCGCGAATGGCATGAGAAATAGCAGTAGCAAACTCGCCAGAAAGGCTGAGATCTCGACACATGGCTTGTGCAAATTGCTCGGGACTGTTATCAACACAATTGAGATCCCATTCAAATTGGTCTACAAGATTATGCTGGCCAACGGTGATGTCCAATTTAACAGTAATCCTCATATCATCATTCAGATTAGATGAAAGTGCTGATCCATTAGTGTTGGTAGCAGATGCTATTGCACCTCCACCAGTTAAATCTGCAGTCGGGTCTTCTCTCGTTTCTGAAAATGCATGAGGATGGAAATCGTTCAAGACCTCATTAATATGATTGACAATCAGGGGAGTAAACGAAAGTGGAATAGCATAATCCTCGGCGAGATTCTGGGCAAAATGTTCCACAGAGACCATTTTTTCATTGATATTCCAAGTAAAAGTGTCACGAAGACGATACTTGTCCATATCAATATCCAGTCTCACTGGAGCCAGCAGTTCAGGGATCGATGCTATATAATCCAACTGATCCTTACTGAGATATAGTTCTCCAGATTGTCGTTTGGCTCGTTTGCGATCCCGGGGATAGATGAGATTCATTCTGGAGCCAGTCCAGCCGTTTCCGTACCCCGAATATCCATCACCAAACACGGCACTTGGCTGGACCTGTCTTATTTGACGTAGCTGATCATAATAATCATATTCCACCTGTTTCCGATACATGAGCGCAGCATTCCTCTGTTCTTGTTTACTGAATATCAGCTCCTGTTGTGCATCTTTGGAGAGAAGGTCAACAAGGTTTTTTTCCTCTAAAGTCGTATAAGGCAACTCCTTGACAGATGACAAGATTTCATTAGGGAGCGCTGTCCGTTGGATGGCACGCCCAGAGTTGGGGTTGATGGTAGCAGTACCTGTACTTGTAGCATTAGCAGGATCTTGAGGTACAGGTTGCTGATGCTGGTTTACACCAGCCATTGGCTGTCCAGCAGGAGCTACTCCTCCAGGGCCTTGTGGGGGGCCAACGCCCAACGCTCCACCAGGCCGTGGTCCGAATCTCTGACCTTGTAACATTCCAGAAGTTTGAGACGGCTGTAACAGGGGGTTGTTCCCTGGTACACCTGGAATCACAAGCCCGTGATTACTTCTTTGCAAGGTGGGCTGGCTCGTACTATCATGAGAAGGGCCTTGAATATTACTGTCATTTGAGGCAGGATTTCCTACCGAGCCGCCGGGTCCTGGGACATTTTGAAATTGAGGCTGCTGTTGATGTAACTGCTGCTGTAGATAGTGAGCATATTTTGCCTGTGCGGAATTCTGTATCAACGGGCTCTGAGGCTGCATTTGGGGTGTACTAACTTGGAACTGGCCTTGGTTCGACGACGGTCCTTGGCCCTGGTTGTGGCTTTGGCCCTGGCTTTGGCCCTGATTAAGTCCGCCAGGTTGGCCCTGGAATTGAAAGGCATTTCTGAATTGAGGATTAAACTGCTGTTGCTGTTGTTGTTGCTGCTGCTGCTGCTGTTGAATCAGTTGAGGGTTGGCAGAACCACCTGAATTCTGAGGTACCAAAATACTTCCAGAAAGACCACCGTCACCACTTCCTGCTCCGCCACCACTGCCTATTGGCATAAATGATGGACCATTATTATTATTATTATCATCAACCAGGAACTGGTTATACTGGTCAAATGGAAATGACATCTGAATACGGTATTCTTGCCCGTTTATTATTGTATTTTATTTGATATCATTGACCAGTGACAGAACCAGGATTCCGTCGTTTGTATTATATCTGTCTAAGAAACCTCTTCCGACTGTAATTAAGACTCTAATAATAAGATTATAATGGGTCGCGTTCGTGAAGTGTGCTCGGTGCATGCGATGTTGAAAACAAGAAAAGCAGGGTAACAATGGTATTGATGTTCATGTTCATGTTCATGCTGATGAGGTTCATACTCGTTACTACTACTACTACTCACGAGAATGCCCACGTATAGCAACGATGACAACACGAAAGCGGAATATGAGAAGATGAAGAAAGAGTTGAAGGATCTTATATCTAAAAAGCGTACGCTTGATAAGAGTTTGGTATGTCCGGCGACCACAGATGCCCGACGACCGCTGATGCTTTACTAACACATGGCAGAATCAAATTGAAGAACAGATATATCAGCTGGAAGGAAACTACTTGGAGGATACTCAGAATGGTAATATTGTAAAGGGTTTTGACAATTATGTCAAAGGAAGTCAGAATAAACGTCGGGCGACCTTGAGCAACCAGGAACGGATATTCTCTTCCAGTTCGGCGGTATTTTTGAAAGTAAAGATGAAGCAGGAAGATGAGGGGTCTAGGTAGGAGGTAGGAGGTAGGGTAGGAGGTAGGGTAGGAGGTAGGGTAGGAGGTAGGGTAGGAGGTAGGAAGTAGAAAGTAGGAGGTAGGAGGTAGGAGGTAGGAGGTAGGAGGTAGGAGGTAGGAGGTAGGAGGTAGGAGGTAGGAGGTAGGAAGTAGGAAGTAGGAAGTTGGAGGTAGGAAGATGTAGGGTATTGTAGAAAGACCTGGGATGTGGTAGGACGTGGTTGACCAGATAGTACGTGACATACGCTCGCCAAATATTTATTATATACTCTTATGGTTAAGCACTGGAATAAATTCAGTTATCTTATCTATAACTCAAGCTATTCTACGAGGCTGATACACTTTTACCCCTGATTGTCCCTCAAACTATATTTTGCTTTGCGCTTTCAGAATTTTGAATTGTCCAAGACGTTTTCCAAAATGTTATCTGAGATATTATCTGAGATATTATCCGAGATATTATCCGAGATTTACACTAATCCTTTCAAATCTCGTATTCTCACTAGTTAAATCAATGACATCAATGGCCCATGTTTTGACGCCGTATGCACAGCCGAACGACCAATATGGCCATGTCAATCTATGTCAATCTCTAGCTAAAGCCATGTTTAAGCGCTAGATCAGGTCTGGATTATAAAAGTATGAGTTTATAACAAGCGCACATCCACATTTTACTGGCACTTTTAATTTGTGGTCAACAATGGTTACCGAACAGGTTGTAAAGAAGAAATCTCGACTTGGCTGTTGGTCGTGTAAGAAGCTAAGGATCAAGGTCAGTGTTAATGGGGAGGACGGACAAGGGATGAGCAAACAGGCCTAACAACATTACAGTGCAGTGAAGAGAAACCGTCATGTGAATACTGTGTGGCTACGAAAAGGAAATGTGAATATAGGCCCGTTCCTCCAGCGAAGCCTCGCAAAAGTACGAAAAAGAATCTATCGTTGAAAGAAGCTCCAGCGAGCAATGTATACTCGAATTCAAGTAGTGATGCATCTCCGATGGGCATGATCAGTGATGGCAGTAGCAGTAATGCCATGATAGCTGATTCCATGATCAGTGATTCCATGATCAGTGATGCCATGATCAGTGATTGCAGTAGCAGTGATGCCATGTTAGCTGATTCCATGTTAGCTAATGCCATGATGGCTGATGCCATGATAGCTCATACTACAATTGGTGATGCCACAATAACTGACCTCACGATAGCTGACCCCACCATAGCTGATGCCATAGTCATATCTGAGAGAACTCACGAAATCAAACAGAGTGAAATGGAGAATGATGACTTCGAGGCACTCATTTCGTCAGAAACACCGCTTCTTTATGAAGTGGACCAAGTCTTAGATGGAACCTCAGATGATATCATACAAGTCTCTCTGAACCCATACAAACGTATCAGCTTCATTCCTACGATATCTTCAAGAGACATACATTACCTGGACTTTTTCTTGCAACGTGGGGCAACTATCTGCTCTTTAGGAGTGCCGTCGATTATTGAAATGTGGAAAACTTCGGGCTTTCAAATGGCATTGGAATCGCCTATTGTGAGAAATGGAATCTGTGCGTTTTCAGCTGGAATTCTAGATAGAACGCCTGGTGTGGGCCGCCCAGATTCAATCCAGTCACAACCTCTTGTTAGACGAATGTATTTCCACAATTCCCTTGCATCATTTAGAGACCAAATTGCCAGTGATAAATCTACTCATAATCCTGTGGAGCTTATTCTGGCTTCATATCTCATTACTGCTACTGCACTATCGGAATTCGACATGGTGCCTGTTGTGTCTAAAACTGGACAAGCCGATCTTCTTGGACTTGCTCAAGGAAATGGTGCACTGTTTCAAACATATAAAAGCAATATTGTAGGGTCTTTTGTCAATACTTTGTTTCTTAATCAGTATGTGAACCTGTTTGACGAGCCTCATTTGGAAACCCGGTTTGAGTTTATTGATTATTTGCTATCTGAATTGACATGTCTAGAACTAGACAAGGATGATGTCAATGTATATTCGCATACTATTGAGCAATTTTGGATATCGTGCTCATTTGCAAAGCGTATCAATAACACATATCCATTGGTTGGCTTTTTCTACAATTTGACAAACGATTTAAGAAGACGGATTCGGCAGGGCAGGCCTTTTGCTCTGGTCATTTTAGCATTTGCATGTGCTTTTTACCGACAAACGGTTTTTCGAATCAGAGCAAACGACGATTCATGGGATCAGTGTCTCAATGACATTGTCAACCAAGTCCAAGGTCGATACAAGACTATGGCTAAGGAGGCTGTCAAGATGAGATTAGGATATAAGTTTCGGAATGATATTGACCGGCTTTATAGGTCGCCTATTTTTTAATTATATATGTATGATGATTGATGGTAAATAATGATAATAAAATAATACGGTAATAATGGTAATAAAATAATAATGATAATAGAATAATCGGTAATAATGGTTAGAATAATACAATGATGATAATAATAATACAATAATGATAATGGCTATCCCGGTGCTCTCATACTTTTAGCTCATACTGGGCAGTTCCTCCAGTTCGTGAAAGCCTCACACCACGCGGCTCTAACAAACTCACAAAAGCCTCACAATGCAACTTTTCTCTAGGTAAATTGTATCCTGGAAAGTGAAAAATCGCCAAAGGTTAAAAAACTATCAAAACTGCTGGAACTGGTTCTCCTGGTACGATATATATAGACCAGACCACAGACGACTGCGTGTAGAAACAAACTACAGCAAAGGCTCAATAGAAAGAGATCCGAGTTTTGGGATATCAGCGGTCCTCATAATATGCCTGAAGCTATTGAAAAACGCGACCCTCAAGATGAGGAAGAGATTGATTTCTCGGATTTAGAGGCCAAATATGCCACGAACCCGGATGATGGACTGGAGACTTTTATCATTGTCGACGGTGCTCCCATTGTACCAACCGCTAAAGTAGAGGTTCTAACCAAAGTTTTAAAGAAACTGTTTGGTTCTGTTGGTAAGATCAAGGCGGATTCTGGATTTTATATGCCAATGGACGAAACTACTGGCAAGTCAAAAGGTTATATCTTCATTGAATATGAAAACGCTCAACAAGCAAATGAAGCAGTCAAAACTTATCATCAAAAGAAATTGGATCAGAAACATACACTTTTGGTCAATAAACTGAGTGATGTCGAACGATATGGATTCCCTGGTAATGTGAATCCCGAATATGTGGAACCAACTCTTGAACCTTTCAAACCCCAAGAACTTCTTACAAGTTGGTTGATGGATTCTCAAGGTAGAGACCAAATGGCTCTTCATAGAGGTGATAATGTGGGTATTTACTGGAATAGAAAAGCCCAACAACCAGAAGAAGTGGTGGATCGTAAACAGTGGACCGAAAAGTATGTTCGCTGGTCTCCAAAGGGTAGCTATCTTGTATCCATACACAGACAAGGTGTTTTGTTGTGGGGTGGTGAAAGTTGGGGCCGTTTAGGAAGATTTGCTCATAGCGATGTTCGTTTGATTGATTTCTCTCCCAATGAAAAGTATTTAGTGACATTGTCGGCTGAACCTATTGTGGTTCCTCGTCCTGGCGACCCTGCTCGTGATAAATGTCCATTCAAAGATCAAGATGATGGTAACTGTGTAGTGGTATGGGATGTTAAAACCATGTTGCCATTAAGAACTTTCCCCATGTTGCCTGATGGTGGACCTAAAGGAGGACCTGAAAAGAAAGTGGTGTGGCCAATGTTCAAATGGTCATCCAATAGTAAGTACTTTGCCCGGGTCATTCCTGGTGAAGCTCTGGCTATTTATGAAGCACCTTCTATGGGTCTTTTGGATAAGAAATCCATCAAAATCCCTGGCATTGTTGAGTTTGAGTTTGCTCCTGCTCCTGTTAAATTGGAAGGTCGTAAAGCCAGTGCTGCTGCCGAAGAAAGTGGAGTTGCTGCTGGAGAACAGCTGCTATGTTTCTGGACCCCAGAAATCAATAACCAAACCGCTCGTGTTAGTATAATGGATGTCGGAACTCGAAAAGTCATTAGAAACATCAACTTGTTTAATGTTAGCGGATGTCGTTTACATTGGCAAGATCAGGGCAAATATCTATGTGTTAAAGTCGACCGACACACGAAAACGAAAAAATCCACCTTCACTAATTTGGAATTCTTTAGATTATGTGATAAAGACATTCCTGTTGAAGTCATTGAATTAAAGGAGACTGTTGTCAATTTTCAATGGGAACCAAAGAGCGATCGATTTGTAGTTATTTCGTTCCTTGATCAAGGTCCTTTGGCTACTGCTCCGGTGGCCAACCGTAACACGGTTACTTTCTATGCACTTGAAAGAGGAAAGGGATTATTAGCTACTTGGAAACCCATTAAATCTTTAGAAAAGAAAGCCACAAATTCTATTTATTGGTCACCCAAGGGACGGTTTGTTATTACTGCCACTGTTCGTCCTTCAGCAGCCTGTGAATTTGAGTTTTGGGATTTCGATCATGAAGGAGACAATAAAGCTGCTGCTCCTGGTGGTGCCTCTGACGATTTGCCTGCAAATCTAGTGGCTATTGGTGGTTGCGAACATTATGGAATGACCGATCTTGAATGGGATCCTTCAGGACGCTTTGTCGTTACTTCGTCGTCATTCTGGAGGCATGCTATTGAAAATGGATACAAGATGTGGGATTTCAGAGGAAGTCTTATACGTGAAGAGGCCATTGAGAAATTCAAGGCGTTTTTGTGGCGTCCTAGACCTGCTTCTATTCTTCCCAAGGAAAAGAGAAAGGAAGTCAATAAGCAACTCAAGTCATATAGCAGAAGATTCGATGAAGAAGACGCTATGGAAGAGTCCGAAGCTAGTAGGTTGCTCATTCTCAAACGTCGTGCTGCTTTGGCCGAGTGGAGACAATGGCGAGCCGTCATGGAAGCGAAGCTTACTGAGCTTGGCATCTGTCCTGAAAGTAAGCTGACCTTGAATGCTCAATCCGACGACGATGAAGTCATTGAGGAGATTCGTGAGGAGATTCTCGAGGAGAAAGAAGAAGAAGTCGAATAAGAAGAAGATTTATTGTGTTCTATTCTGTAAGCAATATATATGTGTATATTCTGTGTGTTTTGTGAAGGTTTTGGCCTCCGGCAGCTGGGCTCTGCCCAGACCCGTTGCTCCGCTTCGCGGAGAGACAGGTGTGTGGGAAAAGGGGGGTTTCAGTAATCAATATACAAATAACAAATAATACAAAATATGCAAACTCAGCTTGTTCTCTATCGCCGTCTTGAATGAATTTCTATAAGAGATTCAATGTTCTCGATGCCTCCTCGCAACATTTCCAACTCGAACTCTACTTGAAGTAGTTTCTCTTCATCTACTGGGTTCTCATTCCTATAAGCTTGCTGTCTTCTCTGGGCCAGACTCTGTTGGCGTCTCAGATCAGCCAGTTGGCTTTGCAGTCGATTGATCATGTCCCGACATCCTGTCATCTAGTAAAAAAATACTGATAGCTTGCCAATACGGTCAACGGAATCAATTGCTGGAGCTTTGGTGTCTATCGCAAACTGTCATAATAATTAATGATGAATTTTTTGTTTGTACACAATGTTGTGTGACTTGATTATAATTTATTCAAACTACTTGGCACAGAGAAGGCGAATCCGGATAACTTTATATGAAATTACTCTGACTAGATATATCCAGTCTTTTTTCTCTGAAAATAAACATTGATCGACAGTCCGTCTGCATAGTTCAACCTGGAGAACGAAAAATAAAAAAAATGCTACTTACTACCAATAGGTCGCGCGCATCAATTATGACACATCCTAGTCAGTAATAGAAGACGACGACTAACTTAGGAGGCGAGAGCACTTAGTATCTATAGATAATGTGTAGAACCTCAATGTTGCAACATGAGCCAAGTTGTGTTTGGCTTTCATGTCCATATCGGACCCCGCATCGGCCATATTACTGCTTCATTGAGAAGTTGAGTCAGAAACGTATATAGGCTATTGGCATATGAGTCGTTCGGGCATTTGTGGCAAACTCGGCTTACACTGATTGGATAGCTTAATGGTTGCTCTTTTCAGAGTAGTATGTAGAATGGAGAGATGCACATATATACGTGAGATTAGTCATGGGCTTGGTGCGTTCCATGAGGAACGCGACGATGCCAGGGGCCAAGTGGCGGGCATCAAGTATGATGAGTCGATGCGAGTCATTACGGAATTGCCACCTTTTAAGAACGCATCGAACAACTGCAAAATGTAGTAGAAAAAATATACTTCCACGCTTGTGCCGTCGAGGTTGCGGTAGCTACTGACACAATGGTTTACAGGGTCTATACAGGTTTTGGATATTATATTAAAAAACACTTGTATTCAGGGCTTTTTGAGCTTAATCTGATTATGCATGTAACGCATTCGATAGTTTGGGATACATGTCGGCGATCTTTTAATTATATACTCCATTGTTTTGACACATGTGAGAACAATGGTAATGTGGCAATTAATGAAATGTGGTGGTGAACGGTGGAGTTGGCGGGATTCGCGGAATTGATGGAATTGGTGTAATGGCAGTGGCAATGGCGTCTTTAATTATCAGCTAATGTTTCATGACTACAAATGGTACATAAAGTGGCAAGAGAAATAACGATAGCGAAGAAGCTGACGGCAAGAGAAATAACGATGGCGAAAACGACCAGCTAACGACAAGAGAAATAACGATAGCGAAAACGACCAGCTAACGACAAGAGAAATAACGATAGCAAAGAAGCTAACGACAAGTCATAGCCAAAAACACAATAGTTAATACTTATTAATAGAATTTATAAAGACGACTATTTGGCCTTGGCAAGTCCAACGGCATTGTTGTCAATGTCATAGACAGAATAGTATCTACGTAGGAACGAGTCTCCGATAATAGCTAGGGGACCAATAGGAGCAGGGATATCCAAAGGAGTAAAAGCAGATGCACAGGATCCAGAAATCTCCAAGGTATAATCATAAGCAGTCAAAGTGAAGTTATAACCAGCAAAGTTAAGAGTAAGATCAGGCAAGGTATCACGAACTGCACAGTCAATAGTATATTGACCACTCCAAGATCTCTTTGCTCCAATTTGAGCATTAAGAATCTCTGCCAATCCACTGGGCAATGCCAACAACGAAGTACCAGTATCAATAGCAGCACCAGTGTCTTCCAAATCAGCCACTTCATTACCCAAGGCAATGGAATCAAAAGGCACTTCCCAGTATGCCAATCTTCTTAAAGGCAAATAGGTCAATTTACCTTCAAACAAGTCTTCATCAATTCCACCAAAAGTAGCAGTGCCACCATCAGAACCCTTGGCAGTATCTCCCAAGTAAAAGGAAAACTTGTTTTCATCCAACAACTTGTCCTTAATGGCATTGTAAACTGGTGGTACAATATGATTAACCGAGATACTATCATAAGCCAAGCCTAGGATTCCATCGAATTTGCCAAACGCAAAAGCCAAACCTGGCTCAGAGGTGATTTCGGCAAAATCTTGATTGGGAATTGTCAAGCTACCAATAGTCAGAGTATCCTGAGAAACAAACCCAGATACACTACCAGACCCGTAATGGATTTCAAACTCAGACCCATTTCCCTTGTAACTACTTGAAGCACTTGAGTCATACTTTTGGTGCAAATAACAAGCAATGGATCCACATTCGGCAGAAGGTACCCATAAGTTGGAAGACCCAGTATCCAAAACAACCTTAAATTGTTGAGGAGGATTACCCAGACTAATTTCTGTAAAATATTGCGCATTGACATAATTGGTCAATGGAACATCTACACCTCCTTTAGCAATGCTAGCGACGCTCGGGTCATCACCGTTAATCAAAGGAGTCTGTTGTTGTTTACGGCTCATTCCGCCCAAACGAAGGTATTTCTCTTCCAGAGATCTCACATGATTAGCAAATCCATTCTCCTAAAAAAGACTCCTGTTAGCTTATATATATAGACTTGTCAATTACTCCGCCTAACTTACTCCTTGAAACTGCTCTTCAAGAGGAACCTTATGAATGGTAGCTCTGCGTTGTTAGTTGTACTGCCCATAACAATTAGAATGTTATCATTGTAACCTACTTGTGAACAGCAGCATTAGCTGATCCAGCAATTAAAGCGGCGGCCACGAGTGAAAGAAACTTCATAATTGTGTTGCCGGTTATTAGTAGTGGTAGTAGTGGTAGTGGTAGTGGTAGTTGTAGTAGTATACAAATTCAACAATCCAACTTTCTGCTTTTTACGCTTCGTCTTCTTTTTCTTCTTTCTTCTCTTCTTTTCGCTCTATCGTTTAGATATCTCGTCTCAACTGGTGATTATAGATATCTCAACTTGTGGTTGGTATCAAGTAGAAAGTGAGTCGAGGCTGGAACAAGGTTGGCTTTTGTGGGTTGGTGGGCTTATTGTGTGTGGCAAGGCTCTAAACGAGCGATCTTAGATTTCTGCTTTCTGTTATCGCTAAAGAGATACAGGTTAGGGTGCTTGCTTGCGCCAGTCGGCCTGTGAATGATGCTTTCTGCGGTCACTGTTTACTGGGTTGGCTGGTTGTGCACTCCCCGAATGGACTGATAATGCCGCCTGGTTGGGCAATGTACATGTTTGATTGCTGGCTCCAGGGCCCCCGCACGCTCCGGTTCGGCACGGCGAGGCGGGCGAGGCGAGACCAGACAGCGGGCGATGGGCGATTGGCGATAGCCACGCACTTCAATGATGCTATATTTGGGACGTTTTTGTGGGTTACAATTTACAAACCATGGATCACTATGATTATGGTGTGGTATAAATGTTCATGCTATACATGGATTATAAACTATATGATGCTATTTTAAATTGTCCGTACTAGATTATCTGGTTTAATGCCATTTTTTCGAGTGCACCCTCCGAGCCATCATTGTCGCACTGATAACTTTTTCGTAGGTCTAATGCCAGATGATTGGCTCGTCTAATAAAGTTAGTAGTATTCAGAATGTAATAATGTAGTTGCAGTATCAAACTTACTCCAAAGGCCCTTTTCTTGGCCGGAAGAAGAGGAGGCCCAGATGACCGCTCACTAGTAGCCACGGCCTGTGCATAAGATTGTAGTTGTTTACGTGCGGTGGAAGAGGATTCTGGGATGTCTTCATAATTGGGCTTCGTAACAGGTACAGACTCGTCACTAGCAGGAGCCACAGTAGCCATAGGAGCCACAGGAGCCACAGGAGTCACAGTCTTTCCACCAGACTGAGTGACTTGACAGCGTTTCAAATATCCTTCTTCATCTGAACCAAGAATGTTGACACTGAATCCAAGTGTGACATGACAATTTCGCTCTCGATCCATATCGATAAAAAGACATATAGTATCACCCGACTCAATCAGGGCCTTGTTCCCAGCGCCAATAAGTTCACCATTGAGAAAACACCCGTTGGAAGATCGGTCCACTAGCCATATTTGTTTTTTGCCACATGAACCACTACACACTATTTCACAGTGACGCTTGGACACTCGTGGATCATCCACTTGTACATCATTATCAACAACCCGTCCTATTGTGAACACGGGCCTCGTCACATAAATGTCTCGAAATGGCTTGCTATGAGGTAGAGTATCCAATCGCATGTATGCACCAGGCGGAGGATGGTCAGCTTGGCCAATACTTTCAAAATCTCGAACTCCTGGCTGCTGGTATGGGAAAACCTGATGTGCTGGCGATGAGCAAGCCCCGTTCCGCACTTGAAGTCCTGAATCAAACGATGATTCAATCTGAAGTGATGACCCAGCATATCGTTGGCTAGATCGTTGAGAAAGTTCGATCTCGGCCTGTTCTTTGATTTCTGGACCGTCGGAATCCGAATCACATTCTGCCAGCGCTGGAGGTGATGTGATTGTATTTAAAGGACCTTGATGATTGTCATTGTCCAGATGACCTTTTGCCGAAGAATTGATTTGAAGACTCGAAATTGCTAGTTCTTCGTTGTAAGAGGATTGGACATTCTTGTGTTCTTCTGACGGCTGTGGATGTGGCAATGGCGGAGGAGGAGGAGCCGGGCGAGCTGGAATAATTTCATTTGAAAAAGATCCGAAAGACGATGATGCTTGTGATTTGACTAGGTCTTCTCCTTGAAGCATCCATGGAAGCTTCAAGCAAGCGGTCGCATTGGGCCGATGGTGAGGATCCACCGTCAACAGACTTGTAATAAAGTCAATGCCTTGTTTACTTAATTGTTTGTCTTGTAATGGCTTTAATAGAAACCTTCCCGTACCAATATTACTGTTCATTTGCTCTTGGGTGTTGCCATCAAACGGTAAATAGCCCGTCAAAATCACATAAGCCAAACAACCAATACTCCAGATATCGCAGCTATTCGAATAAGCAGCATCTAATTTCCTATCTCGCGAGAACAAGACTTCGGGGGCAAGGTAAGCAAGAGTACCACAGAATGTCTTTAAAAATGACCCGGATTGCTGCATTTTGGCCAGTCCGAAATCAGATACCTTGACAAGTACTGGGTTATCTTGAGCAATCAGAATATTATCAGGTTTAAGATCCCGGTGACTGATTCCAAGCCCATGCACATACTCGACAGCTTTGAGAATTTGTCGAACAACCTCTCTTGAAGCATCCTCGGGTATTGGGCCATTCTGAAGCACAAATTCCATTAAATCGCCTCCGGCTAAATAATCCATGACAAGATAATAATTGCGATCATCTTCATAAAAGTCATGTAGACCCGCTACATTTTCATGAGTAAGCTGTTTAAGAATTTGTACTTCCTTGTTGACTGTAACGTTCTTGGTCAAATTATTCTTTTTGATGACCTTTACGGCATACATTTGACCCGATTCTCTTTCTATGGCCCTTCTAACGACTGCAAATGCTCCTTGTCCAATGACTTTACCTAAATCGTAATGCTTTCCAATTCCCTCGAGCTGTGTATCGACCGCCGTCTGTGGGATCTTGACCAAGAAACTGAGCTCATCAGTAGCTACACCAATTCCAACTGAAATTTCATCTCCTTGAACAATCATATAACACTTGCCCTTGATCATCTTGGCTGAGTTGAGAAACGTTCCATTTGTAGATGTGTCTATATTATTTAGGTTAGATTTTATCACTTCACATCTCGGAGACATATATAATATATATATATAAGCATACCTTTTAGTAACAAAGTATTGGGAGCATCTTCGTTTGTGAGAATGACGAAATGTGTATTGCTCAGTCGCTTGGAGTCGCCTAATGGAAAGTCACATTTCGGATTGCGTCCAAATCGCCATTCCTGCCGATGTTTCTTAGGATTGGATCGCAGTACCAGCTGAGAGCTGGGCAGCTGATGACCAGCCGTTGTGCAAATAAGGATACAAGCTACATCATCATCAAGCTTCTTGGACTGAATACTGGTTCCTTCATCAGCATGCAATGATGGCTGTGTCGATGGCTGTGTCGCTTCATCTTCGAACATTTCGAAAAATCGATCCCGTGTATCTTACGCGTTTTCAACCCCGTCGCGTCCAAACTGTGGATCTCTCTCAAAGCCCAAGGCTCTCTTGTCTGTCCTACAATAAATCCTCTCAATTATACCAAATAGGACAGTTGGTAGCACGCTCGAGAAGACACTTAAGTCTGAGAGAGTAACGGATATTCCTGTTTCGTTGGTGCTAAACCCAGAACCACACCAACACTCGTCAGGCTTATTAAATTTCACGATCCCTTATATTGATAGACGGCGCTATCTAACGCGCGGATGCAGACTCATCAGACTCTTTCTCAGGGGCAGGTCAGGTAACAGTTTAAGATCCAGCCTCGGATCCAAAAGGCTGGTCCTACATTCACACACTCTCTCTCTCTCGTTGTATAACTGAGAATAGCACATGATAGATTTAAAAAACCTAGAGTAGGTCTCATTTCAGTTCCTCTTATCATAGAAACAAAGCCTCATCTCAAACGGCGTCCGATCAGAAAAAATCACCAGATAAAAACATCTGGGAAGCTATCAACTGTGTCAATATTAAAGCAATATCAAGCGAGATTCTAAAAGTGAGATTGAAAGGACTCAAAAATGTCTACTCCGGATTATGAAGAGCCGCTTACTTCGACTGTTCGTCCCAATACTTCAGCTATTATCACAGTGAGGATAATCAAGTCGTTTCCTTACCGAACAGTCAAGAACCATGTCTTTAAAAACATCGACTTAACTACCATGACGGCCTCTGGTCTGCTGGATGAGATTAAAGCTGGTAAGTAGTATATAATGGGACAGTATTGGCTATACTCTAACATGATAGTCATTAAAACTGAATCTGGTTTCAAACCATATCGTACAGTTGATTTCGATACCCTAAAAATTTACACTAAGGCCCATGGCTCCAAAACTATGAACCTGGTTATAAACTTTGAGCATGATGATGACTGGGTGCTGGATTTATCGGATAAAACGAAGGCCTTGGACCACTATGGGATCGAGAATGAGACCGAGATCTCCGTTTTCAATAAGAAGGCTTATGAAGAGTTTAAGAAAAATCCCGAAGAGAAGTGGTAAATAACAGCAATATAACATCAGCAAGTCTATATATTTGTTATATTAGACAATTGCCGTGATTGGCTTAACAATGGCACACCTCACAAAAAAAGTCGAAAAAGTCAAAAACAGTTTGACCAGGAATTTGATAAAAGAGTTCTACTATGTTAAATGATAAATAACTCTTCTTGATAGAGCTAGCTGCTCTCTAGGAATCCGCTGTGGGCATTATCTGCCTATGGGCAGTCTCACAGATTGCTTAGCAGATGTCTTTTAGACTACACTTGTATATACGCCGCTCGCATATCCATTAATACAATCTGATTCTTAGCGAGCAGAATATCGCGAGTAATTAGTCTTCACGAACTCGCTGGCCAAACTTCAGATTCTTCAGGGTCTTCAGGGTACGGGTTTCCAGAAAAGGGATATTCAGGGGGTGAGCTCGCTTACAAGCCCTCGAGCGAAGCTCGAGCAAACGGGTCTGGGCAGCGCCCAGCCCCCGGAGGGAGACCCTGGCATGCCCCACAATACCTAGAGGTGTAATTACAATAGAGATTATATTGATTTATATAAGCAGTTTAAAGTCTGGGGTTACAATTCAGACAAGAGTTCACTTACGTCAACCCCGAGGCTCTCGAGGAAAGGAGCGAGCTTCTCAATGATGGGAACAAGATCACCAATAACTCCACCCAGATCGTCTGCAAGAGGAGCTAGTTCTTTAAGAATAGCGCCAAGTGCCTTGGTAAGACTGGAGGAGTCGATACTGCGCTGAGATAGGTCAGCACCAAGATCCTGCAGAATGGGGTCAAGACTGGTTACCACCGGAACAACATCGGCAACCGTGTTGGAGAGGTCAGTCACGACGGGTGCCAGACCGGAGACCAAGTCACCAAGATCAGGGACAGATTCAGGAGCCGGGGCTGCACTGGCAAGAGTGAAAAGAGAGATAGCAGTCAAAGGAATAAGAGTAGAACGCATGTTAAGCAGATTGATGTTTGCAATCAACGAGATATCAATTAGAATTACACTTGGAATATGCCATTTATATAATCTTTTGAGGGATATCAAAAGAAATGATTAATAAGAGTTCTCAGGCCGATCTGGCAATATGTGGTGATGATGATAGAATATATGTTGAAAATCACTACATTACGAAGACGCCCAAATAACCCGGGCTGGACCGAGGGCAGGCAGATATTGATCCGATCGTGAAGCAGATCAGCGGATAATATAAAATATTATCTTGTGGAAAGAATCTGGAAAAAATGCAAAATGCTTTGTTAGCGACTTGCTTTTCACTGCATCTTAAAAGTATAGGACTGGATTCTTGCTAGTGTATAATGTGTAGACATCTAAACCCACTCTCATAGAATAGCCGAAGATAAACAAATCACACTTACAGTTGTCAGCCGAGGAGTTGTTTTACTGTCAAAACAGAATGCAGGAACATGACGCAAGAGATCGAGCATCTGTACAATGCCTGATGCATGTCCCATTACCGTGCATGTGTTGAACAGATATTTTCCGTAAATATATTAGCATCTGGTGCCTGAATGGTACAAGCCCCAAGGTGTGCCGAGGATGATTGGCCAAATCAGACAACTTGGAATGGCAGTACTACTCTTCTCGATCTGTACTCTCTCTCAGGTCATTTTTTGTGGCATAATGATGTTGCTTGTTGTGACAATTGCAAATTGATGGTGGGGATGTGTAAGGTTTCAGGCCCGGTTGTACCTGATCTTGGCAAGCAGACTAAGCATTAACAATGTCTGGAATGATGGGAAAATGGGGCATAACTAACTTTTAAGTTATCGATGATCGTCAATTCAGCTGCTCGATAGTCTGACCAACAGCATGATCAGCATCCTGAAAGCAGATCGTCGATCTCTCTCTGTTATGTTATCCCGCCCGCGCTCTTCCACATGCTATGGCTGGCTGTCCTTACAGGATCGTCAGAAACTGTAGATTCTCCTCGATCATATGTTCTAGTCCCTATTACTGTTTAAAGATGAGGTACCAAAACCGGAAGAATAGGTCAGAATTGATATTAACGAGGTCTCGATATTCCGTTAAGGTCCAAATACCGAGTCCAGCTTTATAAATTGCTTGAACTTTCAAGCACGCAATATCGCAAATAAGGGGGTTTTGTCTCAGTCACATAGGTATTTTGGGAATGTTTCTATGAGTTCAATAGTTTAGATACCTTTAACGGATTGCGTTTCGACATGCTTACTTAGAGAATAATACCTCATCGAACCGACGATTAAGTTTTCTTTCGGTTCCTGTTGTAGACTTTCTCTCCTCTGATGAAGTTTCTACATCTTTTTGAAACTCAACTTATATGAGCGGAACGTCATTTTCCTCTTTAACACTCTGGATGCATTAATTCAATTGTCATGAGCCCATTCTACAAAATGTGAGTGGCATACATGAAGGAGTGTGGAAGGAGAGGTTCCAATGACCACCACTTGTGGAGAGGTAGATATAATTATAATTATCGATGAGCAGATCCTAATGCTAACATAAAACACAGAATCAGCCAAACATCTCACTGTCTATTAACAAGATGATAAAAAAAAATACCAAACACAGTTGCAAAAGCATATTGCACTCTAATGGTCCATAAGTCTGTTTATAAACATCGGATGCAGGGCTGTAAGTTTATATTTACTCGTTGATACTGCAATGATATCTTACAGATGTATGCAGGATGAATGCAAGATGTATGCACTTAGTGCAGGACAGGGCTGGTATGTAAACATCAACAACATTAACATCAGTTCAAGTCAGAGAGCCATGTCTCCAACTCTAGTCCGAAAATCCATTATCAGACATTGCAGATATCTGCTAAATTTAGTTGAATTATTTAGCCTGCCTCGAAAATCTATCAGTTATAACAGAAGAGGCCACAGTATAGCCAAAGTATACACAGGTTAAATAACTAACTAATATTTTCTGATCAGTGGGAGTTCCAGATAAATTTCCCCTCAGAGACAACAAAAAAAACATAAACATTGACATTTGCTGCTCCAGACTATCGACGCACCATCTATATCATACGTTAGCCCATTGATACTTCAATACAGACCACCTGCACATCTATCTAAACACCCGGTTCTTCACACCCCACCATCCACCAATCTCCAGAGCCTTTCAGGCATCCAACCATCCATCCACTCTGGCGCCCTGACCGCCTTCCACACACTCACACTCACACCTCTCCTCGAGCGAAGCTCGAGCAAACGGGTCTGGGCAGCGCCCAGCCTCCGGAGGACCCCCCTTCGTCGTCACGTGCGCGGGCCTGACATAGGTATGTTACCCTGCTCACAAGGTTATCTGTTTAAGACACGAATGAAAAGTGACCGACGAAAACAACAGCTCAGCAGAGCGCGGCAGGACACGGCGCGCGGCAGGTACGGCGGCAGTCAGCGGCGGCATTAGAGATATACAATTGAAATCGCAGCATTCATATTGCACAAAACTTATACAGTTGACATTTCTCTCTTTTACATTGAAAGATAGTGAAGTTTGTTTGGAATTGGCTTTTGCACGTGGACATATATTTGAATCTCTAATAAAAAATGGTGAGTAAGAGAGAAGAGAGCAAGTATGGGAGAGGACTTGACGACGAGAGGAAAGGTGACAAGATAAGCGATGATTTGTTGTGTCTGATAGTTGTTTTAAACGGATCTGTCTAAGCTGTTTTTAACGTGTCTGACTATGGTAGCTGTTTTAAACGTTTCTGTCTATGATAGCATAGCCGTTTTAAACGTGCCTGTCTTGCGAGTGTCTGTTGCAGTTCTGTCGCATCTTTGTCGGGCTCGAATCGACATTGCCCTACATAACGTAACATGAAACTAACTCTGAACAGTCTAGATCTGGGTATGTGAACTCCATTGGCGTTTCAGTTCAATTGCACTAATTGGTCAAACTAACACACACAGTATTGCTTTGGATGACGGAGTCATTCCCGCGTTTGAAAAGCTCAAGCTTGGTAAGAGCTACAAATACATCATCTATGGAATCAGCAGCGATTCCACCAAGATCGAAGTCGTCAAGACCTCGGAGTCGGCCAATTACGAGGATTTCATTGGCGAATTGTCCGAGAAAGAGTGCCGATACGCCGTGTACGATTTCGAATACGAGCTGGCTTCGGGCGAAGGTAAGAGGTCCAAGATCTTGTTCTACATTTGGGCTCCCGACACCGCTCCCGTCAAGAGTCGTATGCTTATCGCCTCTTCCAAAGATGCCCTTCGTCGTGCTCTCAATGGCGTGTCCACCGAGATCCAAGGAACTGACTACTCCGAAGTCGCCTACGACACTGTCCTTGAAAAGGCTTCTCGTGGTGCCGGCTCTCACTAACCGCCATGTATCGTATGTTTACTAAATACAAATACGTCTCCCCTCTCTCCCCTCCCCCTCCCCCTCCCCCTCCACCTGCCCTAGCCCCTATCGCTATCGCTGTCATCTCCTGGACCCTGCGTCCGTGGGTTAGGTCCCTCTCCCCCTGAACCGTGAACCTGCTCCGTGGGTCCGGGGGCGGGAGGTCTGCCTCCGGCGGCTGGGCTCTGCCCAGACCCGTAGCTCCGCTTCGCGGAGGGCTTGGAGCGTGTCGGTCGATGCTCGACAGTCCGTGTTGGCGACCGCTGCTCTGCTCGCTGCCCGCAGCTCTGCTCGTGAGCCAACACAGAACACACCCGGCGCTCCCTACCACCACACGCTCCAAGCCCTCCGCGAAGCGGAGCTACGGGTCTGGGCAGAGCCCAGCCGCCGGAGGCAGACCCCCCACCCCCCCGACCCAGCGCGAGCTTGTGGACCCTGCGCATGTGACCCCGAAAGAGGGAAATATTGCAGGGATCGAGGTTGGAGTATAACAGTGGGAGATTGAGAGCAGGTTCGTTGAGATTTGGATTACCATTATTGTAGAAGTGAGAAGCTGACGAGATATTTGCCTTTGTAGCAACGCAACTTAATACGACTGGCTAGATAGCATTGACTTGGCGAGGAGAACTTGGTTTGCACAGAATGGCCGGATTGAGCTTTGATAACCATAAAAGAAACCAGTATCTGGCGGATCATGGCGTGCCATTGCCTACCGCCACCTCGACTGGTACGACGATTGTTGGATGTCGATTTGATGGCGGAGTGGTGATTGCTGCAGATACTCGAGCGACTGCAGGCGATATTGTGGCAGACAAGAACTGTGAGAAACTCCATCGGATTTCCCCGAATATTTGGTGCGCTGGAGCCGGCACTGCTGCCGACACGGAGATGGTCACTCAGCTGGAGTCGTCGAATATCGAGCTTCATTCGCTAAGTACTGGCCGCGCTCCTCGAGTCGTCACGGTGCTGACTCATCTCAAACAACATCTGTTCAAATACCAGGGCCATATTGGAGCCTATCTGATTGTGGCCGGCGTGGACCCTACAGGCCCCAAGCTGTTCTCCATCCATGCTCATGGATCCACTGATGTCGGGTTCTACTTGTCTCTAGGATCCGGGTCCATGGCCGCCATGGCGGTTCTCGAGTCCAAATGGCACAAAGATATCAACAAAGAAGACGCCATGAATCTGTGTGCTGAGGCCATTGAGTCGGGTATCTGGAACGATCTCGGCTCCGGCTCAAACGTAGACATGTGTGTCATGGAGCAAGACAAACCTGCCCGACTGTACAGAAACATCCGCAAGCCCAACGAGCGCGCCCAGAAGGAGAAGTCCTACCGCTTCCCTCGCGGCACCACCGCCGTTCTGGCAGAGTCCATCCGCTCCCTGGTAGACATAGTAGAAACAACCCCCCAGTCGATGGAGGTCGATGCCTGACCGTCCCCGTCCCCCGTAATACATGTCCTCATCTACGTATATGTGGTGTTGCGCCTCCGGCGGCTGGGCGCTGCCCAGACCCGTGGCTCCGCTTCGCGGAGAGACCCACACGGTGCTGACCTCTCGTACCGGGGCTCTGCCTCCGGCGGCTGGGCGCTGCCCAGACCCGTTGCTCCGCTTCGCGGAGAGACCCCTGGGATCCCAGCCACTCCGCGAAGCGGAGCAACGGGTCTGGG
>JANIWN010000123.1:0-21875 GCA_030555635.1 Sugiyamaella neomexicana | reverse complement strand
TTTCCCCATATTATCGTGAGAGAACTGGTTTCCCTATGACACTTTCAAAAAGTGGAAATCCGACCCTGCCCGAACATGTTGAATCCAACACGAACCCTTTAATAACAAGTTTTAAAACGCTGACAAGCCCTTATCTGGTGGCACATGCTGAATCCGTCTTTCTTTGTATTGTTTTATTGTATTATTTTGTAATTATGTAAGACAGAGACGTTAATTGATTATCTATCTATCTATCTAGACAATATTCATAGATTCAATCGATCGACACAATTACTGGTAGAACCAGATGACAAATGAGTTGAACCTTTTAATCCAGTAAACTGAGTCGCCTAAGAAGCAGGATCATTTTTGATTATCGGTTTAGCAGGATCCCAGGGACCCTGTATTTCGTTTTTATACTTTTGAAGACGCAGAAACCATCCAGGAAATACAACAGTCACAGTAATCTGAACTATTATCCACACAACAAGAGCCCAAAGACCGCCAATAATAAATAAGCCAATGTCGGTTAATGCCAATAAAGTGCCCAATAGTACCCAGTGGGCAGTTTCTGAAGATGACCGAACCCATTGAGCAAAAGTTGGCAACACACCTAGAATTTGAATCGAGTATAATACAAAGCAAAACACTGACATTGACGTACCAAGTCGCGAAGCCAATACAATAGCAGTTGAAAGAGCCAGATTGGTGGATAACATGAGCTTAAAACCTGTTCTCGAGATATATGAGTAGTCATATAAACAGACATTGGCAATGCATAACCAACATGCAATGGACCATATAGAGTCCGATGAAATCGATTGAGTAAGTGATTTCAGTACTGGTGACAGTGCTAGTATGGTAAATAAAATTAGTAGGGAACTTTTCAATATTGTAGCTCGATCATGAATTAGATGCGTTCGAAGATCCCACAATACAAACCCACTAACTGTCATGATCCCACTACTTCCTACAAACCATACTGGATCCCATCCCCGATTATAGATGCCTACAAATGCAACAACAAAGATTGCTACGGAACATAGATGTACCAATATCACCGATGAATCACATATCAATCTCCAATATGAATATGGCTGAACATTAGAATTTCTCTTTAGTTGCGATAAAAACGACTTGTCTACGAAGTTATCAGGATATGGCTGTTTCACCCATAGAAGCTTTCTCCATGGAGGTTTTTCAATGTCTTCAAATGGCTCCTCGGCCTCCATAGATACCGTCACCATTTGTCTATTCCATAACCTCTACTGGGGTCTCTCTCTACCAGAATCGACGTGATTTTAATATGCAAAGCCTCACAAGCCCTACGTAGATATGCACAATTTAAGGGGTATCCTCAGGGAATATGAGTTGAATTATTACGGTTGATAATTGAAAGAAAATTAAAGATGGATAAGAACAAGTGACGAGAATGTTGGTATTAAGCAATCATTTAGCAGGGTCTAGCAGATGGTCTGAAATATGTGAAACCGTTTACCTATCCATACTGATTATCCATCATATCACTTATATTCGCTACACAAGACATCCTATGCTCTCCATTCTTCAACCCTCAGATGATCCCATGAGCCTCCGACCCGCACACCTCCAACTATCACCAAACTACAATAAACCACCAATAAACTACCAATAAACGACCATTACCTCTCATCCAGGACCCTGACTTGATCTGCACGTGACACTTTGTTTATGCATGCCGCTCATCTTCACCTTCAGGTCAATCTGAAATCACCCATATTACTACTCTATAACTAGCTATGCCACCAAAAAAAAAGCCTCGACGGACAACAGAAGATGACCAAGAATACTCAGAGGACCGGTCCTCCCCGTCGAAACGTGCCAATCACGAGCAAACGATCCTATATCCTGCCGGGTTTGCTGACAACTATAATAACTATAGAGTCCCTCAACCACTATTAGATAATATCACTAGAACTCAGCAGTTATTCGTGAAAGTAGGCAGTATTTTGGAAGGAATTCGCGTTTTATATTCTGAAGAAGACAGACTAGACGAGAGTGATAATCTATCTGAGACTTTTGAACCAGATTCTGAAAAGGAAAAACTGTATACAAGATATCTACAAGGAGTAGATAAAGCATTCAAAACGACTTTGGACGTTTCAGCGAGGACACAATCATTGAAGCAATCTATTGAAATTACAGTTGACTATGCACATAAAAACACGTTACCTAGAGATGTGGTGGTTGGTATTGAGAATGTAGATGAAATGAGCCAAGCCAAACCTCTGGACAAAGTCTTGGAAGAAAGCTATCAAGAAAAGGTCACGCTGACAAATTCAAAGCCCCAGGCTGAAAGATTCAAGATTCAATACATGTCACTTCCTTATACGAAATTTCGAGAATCGATTTTCAACGTAAATCATGGTGCAGATGAAGAAATGCCGGCGATAGAGACCTATTATGATGATTATGTGCAGGATGACGACGACTTGGTCGAGGCGCGAACGGTGATATCGTACAAATGTCCTCTAACAAAACAATATTTCGAAGATCCCGTTACTAGTAGCAAGTGTGGCCATAGTTTCTCAAAAGCTGCCATCATGGAAGTAATTCGAGACCAGACGGCCGGTCAGCCTCGACCAGTCAAGTGTCCTGTGTCTGCATGTCAACATCAAATCTCCCTGCGAGATCTAAAACCTGATCCAAAACTGGCTGCTCGTGCTGATGCCCGTAAACAAAGAGAACTCAAAGAATCACAGCGCAGGGACCATATGATTGAGACTCTCTAGGCTTTTTTTATATTTTATTCTTTAAATTGAGATCATATAATATATAAATCACAATAAAGCCAACAGCTATATATATATAAATGAATGAATGTTAATGCCTTTTTTGTTTTTAGTGTCAGATGAAGAGAACAAGTAGAAACACAAATAAAATCACGATATACACAACGCGCTACTACTAGTCCTTCAAAAAGGGATTAATGGCCCTTACAGTAATGCACGGTAGACCTTTGCCAACTTCGGCTCGAATCAACACTGGTATATGCTGTAATACTCGAATCTCTTGAATATAATTGTCTCCTTCCACTCGCGTCACCACCCCCTCCAGGTACGCATCAAGAGCACGAGTCTGTTCTCCAGCGCTTACGCTACTATGCATTTCACTTAAAGACGAAGTGCGTTGGGGACCACGGTCATGAATATCGCCTAATCTGGGTGACGAAGGAAGACTCTTGGACACATCCTCAGCAGATCCAATAATATCATGGCCACTAGCAACCGCAACAGAAGATGAACTAGAACCAATGGCGGCAGCATCGTTAACAGCTTCAACTGACAGTTTTGAAATGGCCTTGGTAATAGTTTCTGTTTGTTCTTGAGCAGCAGCAGAATCAGCAGTTGATGCATGATATTTACTTGAAAGTTGTGAGCTCGACAAATTACGTTCGTCCTCAGGCACAAACTTTGCTGAATCCACACCCTTTTCCCAGAACAATTCAAGAAGCCGAGTCGACTTGTGATATTCAGCCTTGACAAGAGGCAGCTGATCACCGTGAACCCGCTTTTCAATGCCGAATTCTGGAATCAACACATCAAAAGCCGATTCATACACTTGAATAACAATGGAATCTCGGATCAGTTGCCCAGTAGAAGCAGATAACCCATCAATGACTTGACATAGAAATAGGTGGATCGATTGCTCCTGAGCGTTCTTGGCCGAATCTTTCTTGAAATTACAGTAATCGGCCGAAGTCGCCAATGAACCAATATCCTCTGAATATTCAGACCCAGTAATGACTGCTTTGATCTGTCGGTGAACAATCAAGTCAGCATATCTCCGTAGGGGAGCGTTGAAATGGGTATAAAGTGGGACATTCAACCAATAATGTCCATGATTATAAACATCGTCCACCTTTCCAGCAACAAAGTATCTCGCCTTGTTCATACACTTGTATAGAAGAGTCTCGAGAGCCTTGCGAACTTCGTCAGATTCAACCTTGAACAAGCTTTTTTGAAGACCGGCCGATGACGACGTGTCAATATCAATACCAAGACTTCGTACCAAGTTTGCAAAAGACTCAAGTTTAGAAAGAACAGGCTCAGAATGACGTCGCAAAAACGCTTGCGATGATAAAACCGCATATAACTTCTGAGCAATTGCCGAATTGACTTTGATGTTGATTTCATCAAACAACTGGTATGATTGTTGACCATCGAATAAATTGGCAGTAACCTGTACGCTATCTTCTTCAAGGAAATTCAGTAACCCAAGAATTGGTACTTCTTTGATACCAGATACAGACGACTCCTCTAAACGTTGCTTGCGGAATCGTAGCGATAACAACCTTAAAGTCTTGATATAATTAGCTACTCCTGGAGAAACACCCGATTCATCATTATGAGAAATGATATTTTCAACTGTTTCATAACTGATCTTTTGTTTGGGTCTGACAAACCCTTGCGTGATAACCGTATCCACCACATCAAACGACGTAGTATCGATTTCAAAGACGATACTAATACTAGGGCTTAATTTACCAACGTCAAAAGATGCGACATTGAGAAACTCGGGAGGAAAGATATGAATATCGCGCTGTTTAAGAAACACCGAAGAGCCACGTTTCTTTGCTTCGCGATCAAGCGGTGAATTCTCCTTGCAAAAATAAGTAACATCTGAAATATGAATACCAAGATTGATTCGATCATCGGATAACTTTTTCACATGAATAGCCTGGTCTGTGAGAGACTTATTGGACGAGAACGCCATTACATATTCAGAAGTGAAGTTTCTACGATTCGGCAACGAGTCTTCAGTCAATTCATTTTGTTGCTCTTCAATCGCAGGAATAACTTTCTGGACAGATTCGGAGATCTTTTGTGATGTAAAATTGTTATCGCGGAGAATGGCCTCAATCTGGATATCCGTGCTATCAGCATCGCCTAATTCCTCCACCAAAGTACCAAAAGGATGCAACGAGGTGATGGGCCATCTTTTAATAGATGCAACAAACGTCCTAGTAGAATAATAGTTATGACGCTCGACAAAGTCTTTTGGTGCTTGTTCGGTAGGAATGGCAATAAGAGGTACCCGTTTATCAGTCGGCTTGAACCAGACGATTTTTGGTTTTGAATCGTCATTGGTATTGATGTTGCTATTTCCACGATGATGCTGTAAAGGCTGATGATCCTTTTTCTCGGCCTGCTTGTCCTTTGTAGCTTGTGAAGAAGGTCTCAGTAATCCCAAAGTACCACTAAACATCTGTCCGGGAATACGTTCAATCACTGCTACCACATGACCAGCGTACAAAGGCTTGATCTCATCGCTGAGCTCTTCTTCTTCAACCAATAGTAAGCTCTGGCCCTCTACTTCGACGTCATCGTTTTTCTTCTGAGTTGGCCTCTGCTTTAGACTGCCCTTACGACGAAGGCCTGTAGCTCCTGCAGAAGATCCTGTAGAATCCCCACCAAGCCCACCGCTACCTGTGCTGTTATAATTGATATTATCATCTCCAATGTCACCGCTGCCGGTTGTGACATCAGAAAACATCGATGCATCGCGGCGTCGTTTCTTCTCTTCTTTTTCTTTTTTGGATCCCCACACCTCGTCCACCTCAAGTAGCTCAACAGCCACCAAATCGCCTTCCAAAGCACGATTTCGGTCTTTTGAACCACAAATGAAAATGTCTGCATCGAGCAATCCATCTGTAGATACATAGGCATCTGATCGGTTTTTCCTATTGACACGAAGAATTCCGGCTACCAATCTGCCTTCCTCAAGTAGACCAGGTAAAGATGCTTGAGGAAGATAAGGGGCAAAAAGCGACTTTCTGGCTTGACCCTGTTGTGCTTGGTTCTGCACTTGGCCCTGTTGGCCAGGATATAACGAATATGCATTCAATGAAGACACGGAAGAATTGAATGAGCCTCGAGATCGATGGCCCGGGACAAATTGATTTGAAGAAGGAGGCGCTAATAGGCCAGCTCCACTTCCACCACTTGCACCACCCGTCTCATAACTAGGCTGATTTCTCCAATTGGAATCGAAATTTCGAGATCCAGACCGCTGATGCTGATGTTGTCCACTAATAGAACCTCTTCTCTCGCCAGAATACTCTGGAGAAGAAGACTGATTGTCGGTCTGTTTGGCAGGAAACTGAAACCCTCTACTATTTCCACCGCTACTACTGTTTCCACCATTACTCTGCATGCTTTGGCTTCTAGAATGACCCCTAAAGCTACTTCCGTCTGGTGCACTCTTATCAGGAGAAGAAGGGAATCTGAAGCTTGGAGGTGGCATTGAGTTTTTATTGGATGACAGCCCAGGAGGTGATGATGTATTCGCGTCACCTTGAGTACTGCCTTGTTGTCTTTTTGCTTGAGCTACCGCAGCCGCTTTTTTGGCGTCTGCTAATGCTAATGAATGTCTTCTAGCGTGGCCCTGGCCTTGGGACTGACCTTGACCTTGACCACTGCCACTACTACCGCCACCACCACCAGCTTGTCCACCACTGAAGCTACCAAATGCATTTCCTCCATTCCCAGAAATTGACGATTGAGCCTTGCGATGTCCCACTGGAGGTGGTGGAGCGGCAAATTGGCCAAACGGTCCAGATGAAGTCATAAAAGATGGAGGGGGAGGCATCATTCCCTGTTGTCCTGGTGGAGGAGGAGGGATAGGAGGTCCACCCATGGGATTCCCCATTAAAGGGGGCAATAAGCCAGCCTGAGAGAATTGGTGCTGCTGAGCTAAGATCTGCTGCTGCTGGGCTTGGAGGATTTCAATCTGTTGTTGTAAAGCTAATTGTTCCACTATTGATTGTTAGTATTGACCGACCTGAATCAACCCAACTCATTACTTACCCATTAAAGGGGTCAACTCCGAAGGTGACCGTCTATGTGCAATATGAATATTCTTGCCTCCTCGTGAATGCTGTCGCAGTCCAGAAGAGGAAGGGTTATTGTTGTTATTATATCCATGACCTGACATTTTTTCAAAAAAAAAAAATTACTTCAAAAAACTTGTTTGTACTGGTTAGTAAAAAAATAACTGTCTCGGTTGGCCCACACCACTTTGGCCGCCAATGCCAATGCTTACAGGAAGAGAAGAATCGAAGAAATCAACAGCAAAACAAATGATACAAAAAACAAACTATAAACAGAAGACAACACGATCGTTCATTGACAGTTCAATTGGAACCAGGGAGGAAATCGCGGGTAAATTGAGCCAAAAGTATCAAAACCAAAAGAATAAGACAAGCGTGAAACCACCACTATAGTTTTCTGTGCAAAAGGATTGAATAGCTATGTGAATGAGGATGAATAGCTAATTGATTAAAAAATGAATAAGGATGGACCAGAAGGAACTATAGACAAAAGACCAAATCAGATCAAACGAGATCAAATTAACGTGATTCAACTGCCTATCAAATGGCAGATCTCTTTCACCCTTTTAATGCGTTGCGTGAACCACTGAAAGCCAGTCAGTCTACAGTCTACACAGTCTTTGATCAGAGATTGGTATTATCTTTATGGTACTTACGCAGATTGCCACAAAATGTCTTGAGGGAGGGACGGAAATCAACAAAACAAAAATAGACAAAGGAAAAAAGCCACAATTGACAAAGAAGGAGGGAAGGAAGAAAAAATTAAGGAACTGGATGTGATGGGAAAAGACGCAACGTTAGGAAGAAGGATAAGAAGAACTGTGTCCGTAAGTAAACTTTTGGGTGGTTTTGTAGGAGCGTGCGTTGCATGCGCTGGGTGCGCTCCTCGTTTCCGGTGCCTGGCGCGCTAGCCAGCTGGCCGATGATGATATTGCGTTGCTTTGGCTGTGACGGCTGCTGGATAGGCGGTCAGGGCAGCGGAAACGAGCTGGGAGGCTTGAGGTAGGTAGGCAAGCTGGCGGCAGATGTGGGGAACAGGGCAGGCGGGGGGAGCAGAAGGGCTTTCTTGTTGAGGTGTGGCCGCCGGCTGGGCTGCTGCGGCCTGCCTGTCTGCCTTTCTGCCTTTCTGCCTGCCTGCCTACCTGCTTGCTTCCCATCTTGCTGGCATGGCGGCCGAGAAGACGAATTGTGGGCCCACAAGGCTCAAGCGCCAGATACTGTTAGGCAGCATCGGCAGCCAACTGGGAGCATCGTCTCCCTCGCATAGCAGCGTGTGATAAGAGTATGACGACAGAGCTGAAAGCACCTGCTGGCAGAAAGTACGCCAGTATGTAATGCATGCGCTTGGCCTGGCTTCATTTCGCTAGCAGAGTGAAACAAGCCTACTGGAGCCAGTGCTAGCCTGGCGTTCTAGGGCCTACCATCTGAAACGGCCCTGACTTACGGCATTCAGAACTGGGAACTGCGCTAAGGCCAATGTGCTTCCAGGGGTCTACCAAGGGTCTACTAAGGGGTCTACTAAGGGGTCTATTAAGGGGAGCTTACCCAAGTGCCCGTGCTAGGCCAAGACCAGGCAATGCCAGGCAGCAATTACTGGGCTGGGTTACTTCTGCTACTGTTAAGATTAATGTAAATAGAATTGGTATCAACTGCGATTACTATTATTACTATGTGAATGGTACGCCGATGTTACCGTTACTAAACCTTAACAACAAAGACAAAGTTTATGAAATAAGCATATCATAAAGGCCATGACTGGTTCGAACACGTATCGCCGAAATAGACTTCCTGACGATATAACTACAAGGTTGTTATGTAGCAATATGTAGTAATTGATTGCGAAGATACAAAAAAACTACCAGCAAGCAATAATCAAACCCTCGTATCATTACTAAAGTTTAACTGTGCCAGAGAAACTACTACCAGACCCGCGTTGATTAGCGTCTGGGTTGCTCGTTTGAACCGTCATAGTATAGCAGTGGTTACCCTAGATAATTCAATAGATTGGCGAACATGATGTCAATCTGTAGAGCATTCATATATATGCAATATATATACAACATATATATACATTATATACAAGAATCTCTCGTTAGTGCCTAACTGAGACCGAAATTTGACAGGTAATAAATAGAACAACTTTATATCTGTCCATTGCATTGCATTGTAACAAATCCATTCCATTGGAAATGCATTACACATGTTTCATCTTTTGTACCCATTAAGTGGTTCAATATAGCCACGAAACAGCCCCAATACATATCACAAGTCTCGAAACCCCGACAAACTCAGCATCAACACATCACTCCAACCTCACCTCACCTCTCACCCTCCGCGAAGCGGAGCTACGGGTCTGGGCAGCGCCCAGCCGCCGGAGGCAACCCCCACCCCCCTCGACCCTACGGGAGATGAATGCCCAGAACGGGACTGATATGATTATGCAAGGTTTATCAGATAACCATGCCAACGGTCAACTTATGTCCCAATGCGATTAGACGCAGAGTCGGAGTTATCTATTTCCAATCTTGACCAAAGTTCCCGACACCTGCATGAGCCTAGCATATTTGCTCACGAGCCACTTTTTTCAGTTGGTCGGAAGAAATGTACAACGGACCGAAGCGTAGTTCTTTTTGGGATAATAGTGTAGACCCAAGCATGGGTGCAAGATTGGGCAGTTGAGTTTCATGGCCAGCTTCTTATTTAACGACATGAAACGAATAAAAGCATTTATAGTTCAATTTGAGCAAATTATGCGGCTCACGATCGACGGTGAAAAATGCCGAAAGAAGGAAACATAAGCGAAGTTATATGCTCATAAGCTCATTTCTGTTTATTATATATATATTTAATTACTATTCTGCTCAGCTCGAAACCTAAATCACCAGTTTTCCGACGCTTAAATTATCAAAGTTATAGAGTGTTGTTGTGTGGTTTGAAGGAGACAAGGTCCATAATCCAGAAATAAACACATTCAAATCATCATGAACATGGCTACTTCTACCATGTCGATGGCCATGTCATCATCAATGGCCTCGGCGGCGGCAACCGCGAGTAGTATGGCGGGAATGGATATGAGTGGAACAGATTCAACAATGGCATCATGTAATATGCAGATGATTTGGAACTGGAATGTCATTGACGACTGTCTAATTGCCGGGTCTTGGCATATCACGTCCAGAAGCATGTTTGCCGGCTCATGTATTGGTGTGATTGGCTTTGTGGTTGCTTTGGAGTTTGTGCGTCGCTTGAGTCGTGAGTACGACCGTTTAATAGTTCGCAAGTGGAAGATTAAGAAGTCTGCTATCAGTGATCCAGAGGCCTCATCGCGACTGACCAAGGTATCGGCTAATGAGAAGCTCGGTCTTCAAGTTTCAAACATCACTAGGCATTTTGGTAGTAGACTAGGCAGTTCCGAGACCTTTTCACCTACTTTAATTGAACATGCCATCCGTTCAATTATATACGCTATCATAGTCGGGGCTGGCTACATTCTCATGCTGCTGGCCATGTCTTTTAACGGCTATATCATTTTCTGCATCATTATCGGAGCTTTAATAGGCTATTTTTTCTTTGGCTCGGATAATATAGCCGATGGACTACATCAGGAATCGGGTATTACCTGTTGCTAACGGTTCTGTTTATTTGTTCTTTATTTTGTTCTGGTTGTGTATATAATAATAATTCAATTTATTTATTGACGTTATAGTGGTTCATGAGGCGCATATACCCGCGTGTGAAAGCCGCATCACCAGTCTGTCCAATAAATTTCACAATCTCATGTTGGTCCTGATCTGTACTGGCAGCAGACCAACATTTGATGAGCTGGTTAATACAGCAAAAATGTGGGCGTGCACTTCAAAAAGGGCTGTTAGATTACGGCATTTTCAGCACATGGTTTTGCCTAGCTTAGATCGCTGCCTAGTTGCGATGAGAAAATCATCTTCCCTCATGAGTACTGAATCAAAAGACATCAGAATGCCCATGGTAAATGAAACAGAGTCATTCAATGGTACGGGATTTGATTTGACAGACTCTACAACCGCCACACAAAAACATATACTCCAACCTATAAATCCACAAGCACTACCACAGACAACAACATCATTTAAAGAACAAGTTCTTTCCAAAGGCATAGGTCATAGCATATGGCATCAATGGTATAGAGGAGCTAAAAAGAGGCAGGCTCATAAAGTCTACGACCGCACTTTCCTTGCCATAGAAGCTGCTTATGATCAGCAGGCTATTAAATACGCTGCCCTGACATACAAGTATTTTCGCAGCAATAAACATGACGAAGCGTTTGCTAATTGGTGTAAATTGTTTGATTATATTGACCGACAGTTAGACACTGCGATTGAACGTCCGAATGCCAAAAGTGGTGCAAAGCCGAGCACTTATGGTCTATTGCCAAGACCATTTGTACGGATATTGCCCAAACTGAGGCTGTTGGATTTGAAGCAGTTTGACAAATTCTGGACTAGAGTAGTGACATCTCCGCTAGCAGTAGAGATAATTCCTGTTCTACTGGATCTAATGTGTAACCGTCGTCAGATAGAAATGGCTCATCGTATATTGCACCACATTGACGATGATATATTTTTAGACATGACTACTGCTTCGAATTCGAATGCTGCTAATGATCAGAGGGACATATATTCGCATGGGATTAATTATGGACTCAATGTAATTCTTCACAAATATGCTGGAGATAAATCTTCTACAGGAGTCAGTAACAGTTGGAAGCAGATGTACCAAGTCATTGATGGACTCAACTCTTGTATTCAAATTGCACTCGTACCAGTGGTAGCTCATGATTTGGCCAATCGAGTTCCATCTTACAGTTACACACAATTCTATAAGCTGCTACTAATGAGAAGGGCCAATTTGTTCAATCCAGGAATGAACGGTTTTTTAAAATCCGTTTATGCCAGCTCTGATGCCGGTAAACAATTGATTGCAAATACAGATGAAATTGTCAGACAATATGAAGAGCAACAAGCTAAAGACACTGAAGATCCAGAAACACAAATAAGATCTACTTTTGCAGGGGCATTCTATCAATATTTGCTGAATAAGTTGTCCAAACGAAAAGATTCACGCCGAACTGCATGGTTTCTTGAGAATATCATTCTTCGCGAGTCAGGTTCTGCCCAGGGCTTAGCAAAGGCGCTCAGGCTTTTAATTATTCGAGCTGTGGAACTTGATGGAATGCCTACGGCCTGTCAAATCTTCAAGACTATGCTTGAAAAGGGAATTGATCCAGATGTTGATCTATATCGAATTTTGTTTCGAGGGTTTCGCATCCATGGTCAAGAGGCAGAATGCTATGAAGTGCTCAATCAGGTTCTTGCTAATGGTTACCAATTAAACGGACCGTTTTGTTTCGAGCTTTTGACATTAATTTGTTCACTGTATGGACCTGATACGGTTCTAAAGTACTATTTGATAATATATCCCAACAGTCGGCAGATTTTGGAACAATTAGGATTAATCAAGTTAATTGACAAATGGAGAAATAACCATCATGATTTTGGTCTAGGTACAAAGTTAACATTATCTCTTTGCTCGGACAATATTCACCCATCGGTGTATACAATTGACGAGTCGTTTGGCTTGGCCATTCTGTACCGATCTATTTGCAGCCAGATGAACAGTGTTCAAGACGTTCAGCAAATGTATTCAGACTATCGCAACCTAATCTTAACATCGAAACCGCGGCCAAAAGCATCCATAAACATCATTGACTGGCTTGTCAAGTCACTCTGTCAAAACAGAACTCATAAGCCCATCACCGAGGCACATTTAATCTTCGTTGATGCTGTTAAAAATCTCCCGCTGCATCATAATATCTCAAAGAACAATGCATGTGTGTCTCCGGGGATTTTGAGCCATTTGCATTGCTCATCTCCTGGGAGAGGTATTGGAGCTGACATATCCAAGGCCATTGAACTTGTTGAAGTCATACAGGCCAACAACTATATCCCCATAACCCGTGGCCTACTGACACCGATCATCAAATACTATCTCAATGTTCAAGATAAAGAAGAGGCCCAAAAGTGGTATGAATATGCCAAAGGTTGTGGAGCCATCATCACCTCACAGAGGATTCATAAAGAACTGAGTTAAGTAATAAATACCTACCTGCATCGACATTGTCGGCACGCCTGGCTCTTTTGCCCGTTATTTAGCGGCTGGATGATTAGGCTGTGGCATAATCACCTCGCAGAGGATCCATAATGAACTGAATAAGTAATAAATACCTATCTGCATCGACATCGTCAGCATGCTTGACTCTTCTGCCCGTTATTTAACGGCTGGACGATTAGGCTGTGCCATCATCACCTCGCAGAGATCCATGAAGAACCACCCAGCACGAGTCCTTTGTTTTGTGCTTTTGGACCTCTTGAACAGAGATTTTCTATAACGAACTGAATAAGTAATAAATATATATCTGCATCGACATTGTCGGCACGCCTGGCTTTTTTGCCCGTTATTTAGCGGCTGGATCATTAGGCTGTGGCATCATCACCTCGCAGAGGATTCGTAACGAACTGAATAAGAATAAATATATATCTGCATCGACATTGTCAGCATGCTTGATTCTTCTGCCCGTTATTTGACGGCTGGGTGGTTCTATCAGCCAAATGCTGAGAACATTGCAAATAACGAGTACATATATATTCACGAACAATACATCTTATTTTACATATTAAGAATACATAGTTAGTCAACCCATGAACGCACCACCTGCAAGGCAGAGATTACGGCGAGTGAATCTGACCTTGTATACTGGAGTTCGTTTTGTATGATATACGGCCAGATGATCGGAGGTGGCAACTATTTCCTTTGTCTTTCTGCGATCACCACCAGCACTTGTATCCGAACCGTTTGTTTCTGGCAGATTGGAGCTCTTGGACTCATTTTTGAACGCTTCTGGTTCAGGTCCTCCGTCATGGGTACCTTTGCGAATGTCCCAGGTACGAACAGAATTATCAGCACCTCCACTGACAAGCACAGCACCATCTCGTGAAAAGGCTAAAGAATAGATTGAAGTTCGACCATGGCCCTTCATGCTTTTCAGTCGACGACCAGAACCGATATCCCAAACATTGATAATACTATCCTCACCAGCTGTGGCCAGCCATCGACCATCTGGTGAAACAGCAGTAGTGTTGATAGCACCAGTATGACCAATAAATACTCGTACAGCACTACCCTTGTTAATATCCCACATACGACATGTCTTATCACTTGATCCGGTGAAAACATAAGTACCATTAGGGTGGAAACTAACGGTATCGACATCACTCAAATGACCAGCAAAGATACGTAGTGGATAAATATGATCACAAGACCAAAGTCTTGCCGTATGATCATGAGAAGCAGTAGCAAAATAGTGATTAAATGGGCCAAAAGTAACATCCCATACTGGGTGATTGTGGCCCTTGTATGATACCAGGGCCGTGTAGGTGTCTAAAGACCATAATCTAGTGGTATTGTCTTCAGAGCACGACAATAAATAACGGTTATCGGAACTGAAAGAAGTACCGTATACAGGTCCTGAATGGCCTATTAGTCTTTTGCTAGTACTTGGGATATCATCCTTTAGAATGCCGGATATTTTCTCTCCTTTTAAAGACCACACTTTGACAAAGCTATCAGAAAAGCCTCCTGCTACCAAAGTGGAGTCGTCAGAGAAGTCGATGCAGTTCAATCCATCATGAGTGTTATGGAATGTGTACATACATACACTAGGTAAAGGAGTTTGAGTTGTACCAAGATGAATTAATGCTCTAGCATCAATAATTTTCTTCACTTCCAAGTCGATATCGACCGACTTATATTTAGGAAGTGGAAGAGATTCTCGCGTGGGGACATTTTTGCTCGGCTCAGATTCCTGTTGTTTGATCTGAGAAGCAAACTGTTCACTGAGTGTCTTATGACCGGTGGTTCCAACCGACGTAGCACCTGGATCCGACGCTTGTTCTTCTTTATCTTTCTGTTCTAAAGCAGTACTCACATCCTTTTGTAAATCAACATCCATTGGTAAAGGGCCCAATTTGAGTGGTTGTGAGTTGAAGGAATCGATTTGACTTTGTTGAGAGGCAGTGGTAGCAGAAGCTGCTGCTGATGATAGAGCAGCAGATCCAGCACCACCTATGCCATGTAATCTATTGAGACCTTCGTCGGGATCCAGCACACTTTCAGTATCGGTTATACTTGGTCGTGAAGAAGTGACTTTGATATCCATATACTGATTTAGTAAGCGAATAATGATGGAACCTCCTGACTGCTCAATTTCATGAACAAAATATAAAAGTAAATCCAGAGAAGTTCGTGAAACCGTTAGCCGATATTCTTGAGATAAAAACGCCTTGGCCAATTCATTCTCCTCCACATGCCCAGGTAATGATATGGCAGATAATTTCTCGATATCTTGGGAATGGAGAATGGCTTGATCTTGTGAATATTCATCGAAAAAGTCCCTTGCAATTTCTCCATGATCTTTACTGATCAATTCAAGGAAGATGTGTACAAATATAGGATATAGAATTCTTCTTAGCTCGGGACGGTACAAGTCCAAGGATCGGTCAGTCCAGTTTTTAAGTGCCCTATAAGCTCCTACATAGGCCTCGGGGGGTTCAGAAGGTGCTGCCATTTTCTGTTTGTTTGTTCCATCACCAACTGCGGTGGATGCCGAACCTGTTTGTCCGGGTCCTGGAATAGTTCCAGTTCTTACTCCACCACTTGGACCAATATTATTAGACTGTGGAGCAGGGATTCTTGACGATTCCATTCTAAGCATTGCTTCTGTACGTGAGTAACCTTTTTTGTTGAGATATTCGAGAACAATTCTATTGAGATCTACCGATGGTAGAGGCTGGCCTGGTTGAGGAGCAGCAGTTGGCTGTTGACCTGGGGTGCCAGCTCCAGCGGTGGCAGAAGTAGCAGTCGTAGGAGTACCAGCCGTTCTCACAACACCACCAACTGATGTCGTCGTAGTCGCTGTAGCAGCCACTCCATTCTGACCACCAGTTGTCACCACTGGCCTTGCTGCCTGCTGAGAGGGAGTATTAATAGGAATTTGTGCATTCCCTTGGCCACTAGGACCAGTCGGGCCTGGAGTAGTTGGAGGAGGAGCCATTAAAAGTGATACAACTTATACGGGGCCTATATTTGTAGTTTCCACGAGGAATAGCCAATTCGCGTTCATAATAGGTATTCCAACATGTCAATATTTCAGACTCGCGAAGGGCGTCAGCCGTGCTTACCCGGTTGGTTGGCAGAGATGAAGAGACCCTGAGTTCCAGAGGTTGATAATACCGAGAGGGCCGTGTAGCCATCTTCAGGTGTTTAGGTTCAGTCCGGCAGAGCCCGATCAGTTTACACCTAAAAAGGCACCTTATCGACATATATAGCGATTCGTAGATTGATTACATTCCATCTATTGGGGCTGCTCAGAACGAGGTTTCTTTTTAGCAGCTTCAGCAGCCTTTTCGGCCTCGATATCGGAAACATAAGTAGAAAGAGTTTCAGAATCCAATAATTCGAGTTCGGATCCGGGAGCCATGATGGCGATTTCAATGTTACGAGCACCAGTTTGAACAACCTCTAATAAACTTTTAATTACTAGTTTAACAGAAGCTTCTCTATCCATTTCTTCTTCATAAGACTTTTCTAATAAATCACGAACAGTCTTGGAACTACGACCAATAGCATTAGCCTTCCAAGCGGAATATATCCCTGAAGGCTCAGTTTGAAACAGTTTAGGGATATTATCGTTGGGATCGAATCCAATAACAAGAGTTGAAACACCAAAAGGACGTACACCACCACTCTGAGTATATCGTTGCTGAACTCCTGCAATATACTTTGTGATATATTCCACACTAGCAGGGTCTTCAAGAGTCAATTTATGAGACTGAGCTTCGACTCGGGCCTTGTCTATCAATACTCTAGCATCAGCATTTAACCCAGCAAATGCCAAAGTCAAATGTTTATCGATTTTACAAATCTTTGAAGGAGTAGTACGAGTGTCTTGTAGTTTCAAGGCGCTTCTCTTTTCACAGCCCAATACCACGACATCTTTACCTTTGACACCTACAGCGCATGTTCCTCTCTTGACTGCTTCAAGAGCATATTCCACTTCTATAACCGACAGTTAGTATAAGTATACACTGTTGTAAAAAAGTGCCAACTTACGAAAAACGTGTCCATCAGGACTAAAAACATGTCATGGTTAGTATATAGGGCAGTGGCGACATAGGACAGTGACTACATAAGACACCGGACACTTGACGGGTGGTCATGACAACCAAAACGTACCTAAAAACTGATAAAGCTCGGTCGTACCCACTCATTTCACGCCACCAAATGAGTTTAACAATGCAATTGAAGTGTTAAAATAAGGAAAGAACAATATTTGAGAAAGTGTCAGCAACAGATGGCATCTGTTCAAGTGATTGATTCTGGAGGTTGTGATACAGCCGCACATTCGAGAGGTTGGAGAGAAACGGTTCCTTGCCCTGACAAATTACTGGTGATCTGAGTTTGTGGTTTTCTGGTCTTGCTTGATCTTGATCTATGGTCTTGATGTGGTTTTGATATTATATGGTATCTTATCTATTATAATCAATAACATGGTACTAGACATGCGATAGATGTACGGATTCGAATATTACAACACTTTTATCTTGCTCTGTTCTACTCATTAATCAAGTCTTACTGTTCACATTAGGCGGTAGATTCATTCCAATTGAATTTCCTTGTTATCACAACGTTTAATGACTAAACCACAAAATTCGGCGGCATCAATCCCTCATAAACATCAATATGCTCGAATGTCGTTTCTGTTCCAGGCGTCGTCCACTCTATCTGTCAAAGACCCCTCCCTGAATGCCATCTCCAAAATATATTCTCAGACAATGAAATCTGTGGCCCGAAAAAACGTACTTCGATTATCTCCACATATTAAACGACAGGTGTGTAAATCGTGTTCACAGATGCAGATTCCCGGCATCACCTGTACCACACGTCTCATTAACCAATCCAAATCCCAGCATAGTTTACACGATGTTCTTCAAGTATCCTGTCATTGTGGTACTTGCAAGCGTTTTCCCGTAGGTCGGAATCCAAACTATATATTTTGGGCTGATCAGGAAGAGCGTGTTTAGAGTGTAGGATCATTTGGTGACAGAGTCATAAGGACCGTTAACAGTTGAACCGTAACAGTTGGATCGTAACAGTTGGATCGTAACAGTTGGATCGTAACAGTGGGATCGTAACAGTTGTATCGTAACAGTTGGACCGTAACAGTTCAACAGTTAAACAACTGATACCTCACAATAGTCAACTACGAGAGCAGCCTCTGACAGCTGACCAGGATCTGGAAGCTGGACTCTATCTCCTTGAGTGAGATCTCGACCCTTACCTCTATCAAGATTGGTGACTCAAATATATTTCACAAGGATCATAAACAAGTTGTTTTATATAATTATTTAATTATTTAATTCAACATCGTAATAATGACAGCCGAGAATTTACAAATACTTTTGGTACGCCATGGACAGACAGATAGTAATAAACAACATATTCTCCAGGGTCATGTGGATACATCGCTAAACGAGATTGGCCGTCTTCAAGCAGTGGCTGGCGGGCAGAGACTGGCCCAGGATGGAATCCAGCTGGATGCAGTTTGGTCGAGTGATTTAATACGATGTAGAGAAACTACCAAGTTGATTCTGGCCCAAAGTAAAGCACATGAACAACTAGAAGTCAAGTTTCATAGCCGTCTACGAGAAAGAGCCATGGGAGAGATTGAAGGCATGAGAATAGACGATGCTCGAGACAAGGCATCAGCAGAGGGTAAAACATTCCACGACTATGGAGAGCCTAAAAAGGTATCAGTTGCACGATTGAATGCAATGTTTGACGAAATAGTCGATGACTGTATTAGTAACCGATATACCAATGTGATGATAGTTTCGCATGGAGGTAAGTTTGGGGTGGTGGTGGTGGTCAGAAAAAAACTCTAACCAGTAGGCGTCATTGCTGGCTTCTGTAACCATATTATCAGAGAAGAAGGATATACATTTTCCGATAATGTTCGCTTAGAAGATATCAAAGTACCTCATAATGTTTCGTTTACTATTCTAAATGTGGATCCAGTTACCAAAACTGGCGTTATAGAAAGATTTGGCGACAAGAGCCATCTACCAAGTAATCTCAGCACCACAGTTAATCAGAAAGCACTATAACTACAATGACAAATAATATAGACGATATAATTAATTAGCTTAGAGATACCATTTTTTCATCTGATCTCATTGAACCTCAATCTCGATATATATTATCCTGATCTGCCTATAATCGATCGTTTTTGACAAACATGATTTTTTCAAAATGTGCCCCACTACGGTTCCCAGGATTGTTTGTTGCCTGCGACTTGAACTTACAGTGATCAATTTTGTACTTTTTCACATTGACGAGTTGTAGAATCGCAAAAATGAAACTGTCTCTACGAGATTTGAAGCAACAGAAGTGGACTGTAGAAGTGGAGCCTACTGATACAGTAAGTTAACAAAATTGGTGGATGGAGATTGGTATCACCAAAAAAAAAAAAAGATTGACATATCGAAGATTGATTGGTTACTAATAATTTCTCGTATAGATTCTGTCATTGAAAGAAAAAAATGGCGAGCTCAAAGGCTGGGAAGCTTCGCAACAGAAATTGATCTTTTCCGGTAAAATTCTTCAGGATGACAAAACGATAGAATCGTACAATATCAGGGAAGAAAAGGATTTCATTGTTTGTATGGCCAGCAAGCCCAAACCGACCAGTACGGCCGCGTCATCTGCTGCAACGACTCCTCCCACGGCTCCGGCTACTCCAGCAGCAACGTCCAAATCATCATCATCTACACAGCCGGCGGCCCCTGTGCGTCCTGTATCTGCTGGTTCAGGTTCGTCTTCTTCTTCTTCTGGGCCTGAGGCAGTGACGGCCACGCCTACTCCAGCCAGTTCTCGATTCGATGACCCGTCTGCTTTTGCCACTGGATCTGCCCGTGAAACTGCCATTCGGAATATGATGGAGATGGGCTATCATAGACACATGGTCGAGGTGGCGATGAGAGCTGCTTTCAATAACCCAGATAGAGCTGTAGAGTATCTTTTGACAGGAATTCCCGAAAATCTGCAACAGCAGCAGCAGCAGCAGCCAACTGCGCCCAGTGGGTCTGAATCTGTCAGTGAGACAGCCGCAACCACCACCACTAGTCAAAATGAAGACGTTAATCTATTCGAGGCAGCTGCCAATGCTGCGTCTGGAGGAGCAGGAGCAGGAGCAGTGGGCCACGATGATGGTGGACTACAGTCTGGTGCAGTTTCAGGGGGTGGAGCAGGAGCAGGAGTAGGAGTTGGTGGTGGCAACGAGTCAGTGGATCTGAGCTTTCTTCGAGATAATCCGCAATTCCAAGAGATTCGAGAACTTGTTCGCCAACAGCCACAGATGATCGAGCCCATTCTACAGCAGGTAGTTTCGAGCAATCCTCAATTGGCGCAGCTGATTTCTCAGAACCCGGAAGCTTTTCTCCGTATTCTTCGTGGTGACGGATTGGATGGCGACGACGATGATCTGTATGACGAAGGAGACGATGAGCCTGGCACAGTTCGTATCGAGCTGACGCCCGAGGAAAATGCGGCCATTGAGCGGTTGACGGAGCTCGGCTTCGACCGCTCGCTGGCCATCGAGGCGTATCTGGCCTGTGATAAGAACGAAGAGATTGCTGCCAACTACCTGTTCGAGCATGGCCAGGATGGTTTATAGGTTGGACTACCTGTTCAGCATGTTATAGCTGTTCGAATGACCAGGATGTTTATCCCTGAGCCATAATTAAATTATTAAACTCGACTTTTGACCGCTGACTATCGAGGTGTATCTGGCTGACCAACTGCCCACCTTCTCAAACATGGCCAGACCTTAACATCATGTTGAACCACGAATCCACACTCCAAGCCACGCCTCTAGACCGAACCTCTCTCGCGAAGCGAGAGCCACGGGTCTGGGCAGAGCCCAGCCGCCGGAGGCAGGTCCCACACCCCAGCACACTCAGTATGTCATAATTAAAATTAAAAATTGCTAAAGCTATAAGTCATCAGTGGTTTATACGGTTGACCTCAGCGTCGAACCGGAAAAACGAAGGGTAGCCTTCCAGCAGCGTGGCCAGCGTCCACCATAGCCGGGTGGGATATGACACGCGGTACTTGTGAAGACGGGGTCTCATGAAAGTGAAAAACTCCACGATATGGACACAAATGACCGCCACCAGCAGTCGCGGCGCATGGCGGCCCACAAACGACGCCACGCCAGGACTCAGCTTGGCGAGGTGCGGTAGAACCAGCTTGGGCAGGAACGTGAGCAGCGCTGACACCGGTATCAGCGCCGACGGCGTGAGGTCGAACGCTGTCAGCTGGATGGGCACGTACCGGGTGACCTGATACGCCGAGAACCCCAGGCCACCAGCCGCCTCCTTGGCGAGCAGAATCAGTGTGTGTCGAGCATCGCTGTACGAGTCGATCTCCGGCACTATGGGAATGGAAGTAGTCTGAGGACCGCTGCCGCCCCGGGTGTACGTCAGCTGCATTGAGTCGAACGATATCTCTGTCATCTCCACGCTGTCCGTGGCTCGGTCCAGCTTCACGCCCTTGTAGTATTCCAGAAAGTCGTACAAAGTGAACTTGTGCGCCCCGTTCATATGGCCCAGAATGCGCTGTTTCACCGCGACATCGGTATCCGAGTCCGCACCAGTCATCTCTGTCCGTCGTTAGTAGTGTTTGGGGACCTCCCGGGCTCTGCCTCCGGCGGCTGGGCGCTGCCCAGACCCGTGGCTCGCTGCGCTCGGACGGCGACCCAGCTTCACGCTCCCAGCCCGAGCGCAGCGGCGATATAATAGAGGTTATACGAATCTGCAGGAGCCGTGAGGGAAAGAGCAATATCCTTTGGGGACTTATGGATTTAATGGGTGCA
>JANIWN010000122.1:0-24474 GCA_030555635.1 Sugiyamaella neomexicana | reverse complement strand
GGGGTGGTAGTGAGGGAGGCAGGGAGGGAGGGATCCATCACTCGTAGTTATCCGACAGATTTACAAGAAGCTGAGCAAGACAGCGTTTGGTACCAGCATCATCGCGAAGAGTATAAGAGAAAGTAGCATCTCGTAGAGGTTCGGGGAGAATCTGACGAAGCGCTTCACGAGCACGTCCATTGTCACTGAGACGAAGGTAGCATCGCACAACGTGTTTCAGAAGACGCGAAGATGCCGGGGGAAGGGCTACCAACTGAGCAACCATATTGGATAAGACCACGGATACCGCGAAAAACCGTTCATAGGTTTGACACACATAATTGAGGCCCATATCATCCATGAGGATTTTCTGGACAATGAAAATGGCCACTGTTTTGGAAAGCTCAGTGCCAGACTCCATGATACTAAGACACAGAGGAATGATTTCCGTCGAGAGAAGAAATGAAATGACCTCTGGGGAATCATTTTTCACGAGTGCACCCACTACACCGAGGGACGTCAGGCGAAGATATTCAAAAGCTCTAGATTTCGACGACGTGTTAAGAAACGGGTAAATGAATAAAGGGATATGTGCATTTAGAAACAGGTTGCGAGTCTGATCATGAGAAGCCACACATTGCAGCAAGGCTAGAGCGTTACAGACTCGGTTGGATGCTGGAGAAGACAGTTGAGGAGGCGACAATAGAGGGTAAACGGAGATGATTTCCTGGATCAGACATGTCATGACTCCAAAGGAATGCCATAAGATCAAAGCCAGTTCGTCGTATTGTTCACGTTTTTTACCCAGTTCCAGAAGAGCCTGTTCACGATTGGGCCCGTGCATGAGTTCCAGGATCCACGCAAACACCTGGTCATCATCTGAAGTATGGCGTTCGTCTGCCCCAGCCACTGCTCCTGAGTTGTGGTCTGGTCCAACAGAAAGCGGCAGCATTGAACTGGCATTATTGTCGTTGTTGCCCCCTTGTCCTCCTTGTTGGGCCGATGCCGAATTGGCTGCATTGATGATGTTTAGAGTGCTAGCACTAGGGCCATTCCCCGAATGCGATTGTGATTGAGCGGTTGACTGTTGTTGTTGCATCAAATGAGAAGGTGGCTGCTGGGGATAGTTGCCTCCAGGCCCAGGCCCAGACCCGGCATCTGGCTGGCGAGCCGCTACATTCGCATACATCTGAGTCGGACGATGCCCTATGCCACCATTAAACATATCACTTATCAGAAAGATAGACAATCCTTCTTTTGCGTGAACGACTTGAGCGTTTAGGTGATTGCTAAATTTCAATTCCAGTCTATTCATTATACATTTCTCTTACAAGCCGGGTAACACTTTCTTCGACATCTTCAGAATATACTCTTTCTCAAACTGTGTCTGTCCTGGGAAGGGGAGCTGTCGCCTCCGGCGGCTGGGCGCTGCCCAGACCCGTTGCTCCGCTTCGCGGAGAAGTGGATGTATCGACCGGGCTTGAAAATCGGCACTCATGTTCCCTTCCTGCTTGCGTTGCGAAAAGACAACTGAACCGAGCCTGATGATATGGCCTCGTCACATGCACTTGACAGACCTCGTGAACCAGTAAAACCACTGACCAGTATAAGCCCTCGCAACCGCGTCAGCTCCGGGTCGTCCCCGTCCACACCGACCGGCGCCCACCATCTGCCCAGACCCGTTGCTCGAGCTGCGCTCGAGTTTCATGCACCGAGAATGCTGGGCCGGAAGGGAGGCAAGCGCGAGAGAGCAGCGCAGAACAGGGGCCAGATCGTGTGTGCTTTTCGCCAAACACGCTCGAGAGAGGGGGTGGTCCTCGGGCGCGTTGGTGGACGCGTTGGTGGACGTTTGGTGGACGTTTGGTATCGAGTCGTGCGGATCATATCATATCTACCGGCGATGGCGCCAGATCGCAGGGGCCAGAGAGTCGCAATTATCGTGTGTCAGATGGCAGCATGGAATCGGCCTGATCAAGCGGACATGCCTGGGCCTGCTGCTGGGCGGTTTATGCTGGAGACTGTGACCTGCTGCTACCGGTTTCCTGGTTCGCTGCCGCTGCTGCCGCTGCCTCTGCTTCTGCTTCTGCTTCTGCTTCTGTTGCCCATCGCCTGACGCAGCCGCTTGCTTTTTATAAAATTAAATAAACAATAATAATAAAAAGTTTAATAATAGAAATATTTTTTCCTCTCTAGTGGTAGAGGCAGGAGTAGCAGTAGTAGCTGTAGGAGTAGCGGTAGCAGTAGCGCTGAAGGGGGAGGAGAGGAGAACGGCCCCAGTTGGGAGGAATGAGCAGACGAGACGAGAGGGAGGCAAATAGCAGGGGAGACAGAAGGGAGACAGCACGAGAGACAGAAGGGAGGCAATAGCAGAAAGAGTCACGAGAGGCTGGAGAAACAAATGGGGTGGTTGGACGCAGCAGCACGCGAAACGCATTGGGAGAAGACGGACCAGCCAGGCTGCGATGAGAGCCCCTTAAAAATCTGGCGGCCTGTTTCCAACCTGCATCCGCTTACATACATCCTGCCTGTACGGCAGCCTCCCTCCTTAAATGTGCAGGTTATATAAAGGGAGCAGCATGTCCTGATTCAGTTTAACTTTTTTCTGATTTTCTCTTTTGTACTATTTGTGTCATTCAAGATTAAATTTTGTCGCGTGTAAAATAATTGTAAGTCAGTGTGTTAGGATGGGTGGTGGTAGTGTGAGAGAAGTGAGAAAAGAGATGTGAGAAATGAGATGTGAGGATTGAGGGATGAGGCACGAGTGGATCGAATGAGTCAAGAGAGCGCAATCCCGCGTCCGAGCCTCAAGTTCAGATGAAGCTCAGTCAATAAGCTAGTTTGTATGGTGCTTGTTGGATTTGCTTGTTCGAACTGCTTATCTTGATGGCCAACTCAGCAGCGTGATGTGTGGTCTTACGACTACTGTTATCTGTCATCTGACCATCAGAGTCGTGAGTTCCGGCGCAGGCAGCCGCACGGGTGATGATGACTGATAAGCAGGCGGCATGTGACGATGGCGGGATCTGGCCCACTTTAGCCAGCATGAGGCAGGTACTCTTGCCAGTCATGGCATGATGTGCGTGGGACGCTCCTCCTCCTCCTCCTCCTCCTCCACTCACCCTACCTCCCTCGCCGCCCGCTTCCTCGAGCGCAGCTCGAGCTACGGGTCTGGGCAGCGCCCAGCCGCCGGAGGCATCCCCTGGACGGTCTTACTAACGTCAGTGTAGAACAACAACAACAACAACAACCATGTCTTCTGCTGCTACTGAACCCGTTACTGCTCCTGCCACTGAGGCGGTGGCCGAGGTCGAGACTGATGTCAAGAAGGTAGAGGCCGAAGTGCCAGCCGTTGAAGGAGAAGCGGCCAAGGTCGAGGGAGAGGCCAGTGGCGCTGAGGCCGCTGCCACTTCAGAGGCTGCCAAGACTGAGGAGGCGCCCAAGACGGTGACCCAGAAGGCGGCCGCCGCTGCCGACAAGGTTCTTGCTGAGGCCGACAAGGCCGTGCCCGACTCGGTCAAGAACAAGTCATGGTACAAGAAGATCACCACCAACCTCAAGAAACTCGTCAAGTCGGTCAACAAATAAACCGGGCGCCACCGCGCTTTTAATGACGTTTGTGTTTGGTTATGTTTTACTGTAATTCGGGAATCGTGAGCTGTAATTCTGCTCTTCCTTGATTTGTGTTTTTTTTTTCTGCTCTTTTTCTCTCTCCGTATTTCTCTATCTAATCTAATCTAATTTAATTTCTAATACTTGTGTGTGGTGCCCCCTGGCTGTGCCTCCGGCGGCTGGGCGCTGCCCAGACCCGTTTGCTCCGCTTCGCGGAGGGGGGGAGGGAGGTAGGCAGGCAGATCCGGCCGATCAGGGGCCCTGGAGTCCTGGTTCTGACCCCCCTGGGCGTGGGCCTTGCTGCTGGTTGTATTGCGGTTGCCATCACCGGGCAACCAGCGGCGGCCGCGAGCAACCTCGCCGCTGAGAGCCAGGGAACCCTCGGGGTGGGCGGTGTGCCTCCGGCGGCTGGGCGCTGCCCAGACCCGTTGCTCGAGCTGCGCTCGAGGGCTGGGATTACGGCGGCTGCTGACTGATGGGTCGCTTCGTTGTTGGAGCTGTATCGAGCCAGACGACGACGTGCTCTGAAGCCACCCCTGGCGCAACGGTCCGAACGAGCGAAGCGAGCAACGGGTCTGGGCAGCGCCCAGCCGCCGGAGGCACACCGCCCACCCCTGCCGCGGCACCAGCCGTTGGGAGCAGTCGTGCCGTCGGGCGGTTTTGATTGCTTGGTTAGCAAGCACAAGCACAAGCGCCAGGCCCCGGAGCTGGTGGTGCCGTCGTGCAAACCTCACACCACCGGGCGGGCAGGCAGGCAGGCAGGCAGGCAGGGAGGCAGGCAGGCTAGCCGTCTCTAGGCCCGCTCGCACCGCACCGTCAAAGACAACGCATAAAATACAACAACTCACTCAACGAGATAAAATTATTGCCATACCTCACGAGCCAAGCGACCGGTTAGCATAAAGTAAATTAAAAAACACCCACCCGTCACTCAATCCCTTAGCAACAAACTCGACTGCCAAGCCGAGTAGAACCAGTTTGCTGGCCTAGAGATCAAGAGCGAGCGAGAAACTGGGAAATCTGCTCATTCATTTTGCACTGATAAAAAGTACGAGCGAGCAGCCTTGAGAGACTGCTGGAGAGCATACAAGGCGGCCGACAGAGACCACTGACCACTGACCACTGACGACGACGACGACGACGACGACGACGACGATAAACAACTACAACAACTTGACTGGTCATCTGTTTGGCACAAACTCTGACAGCCAGCACCCCGTCCCCACTTGAGGCCAATCCATCAGTCTCGTCTATCAGCGACGACCACACACGTAGCTACATAGCATACACCAACACTCACCACACTCCAAACAGCCCAGATCCTTGACATGACTCTCGATCTGAGAGTGGGCAAAAAGTACAGGATCGGTCGCAAGATCGGCTCCGGTTCTTTTGGAGATATCTATCTTGGTAAGTACGCTCCTGCCCGGAGGCGTGCCCCCCAGGGCCCGACGGAGTACTAACGGACGGGACAGGAACCAATATTCTGTCAGGCGAGGAGGTAGCGATCAAGCTGGAGAGCGTGCGCGCCCGACACCCGCAGCTGGATTACGAGGCCCGGGTGTACAAGTCTCTGGCAGGCGGCATTGGCATTCCTTTTGTACGATGGTATGGCACGGAGAGCCACTATCATGCGCTGGTGATGGACCTTTTGGGCCCGTCGTTGGAGGACCTGTTCAACTTCTGCAACCGCAAATTCAGCTACAAGACGGTGCTGCTGTTGGCGGACCAGCTGCTGTCGAGGCTGGAGTTCATCCACGCCAAGTCGTTTATCCACCGGGACATCAAACCGGACAACTTTTTAATGGGTATTGGCCGGCGAGGAAACCAGGTCAATGTGATTGATTTCGGGCTCGCCAAGAAGTTCCGGGACCCCAGGACTTATATGCATATCCCATACCGGGAGAACAAGAATCTTACAGGCACTGCCAGGTACGCCAGTATTAACACGCACTTGGGTGTTGAGCAGAGCCGACGAGACGATTTGGAGAGTCTGGCTTATGTGCTGATTTACTTTTGCCGTGGATCGCTGCCGTGGCAGGGCTTGAAAGCCCAGACCAAGAAGGAGAAATATGACCGGATCATGGAGAAGAAGATGACCACGTCGACTGAAGCATTGACCAGAGGCTTACCTTGTGAGTTTACCATTATTCTCAACTATGCCAGGTCCTTGACTTTTGACGATAAGCCTGACTACCTGTATTTACATCGGGTGGTGAGAGAATTGTTTAATCGTCAGGGGTATCAGTACGATTATGTGTTTGATTGGACTATTTTCAAGCACCAACAGAAACAGCAGGCTGAGAACAGTGCTGGTAGTGGCAGTGGAGTTGGAACTGGTGCCGTAGCTGCTGCTGGCACCACTGGTGCTGGAGGAGGGGCTGTTGGTAAGAATGGTGGATCTGCCGTGGCCGCCGCCAATAATGGAAATGCATTGCCTTCAGCTGGACAGCCTAAGTTGTTACAGGGACTTGGTAGCGATAAGCAGGCCCAGGCTTTGGCACAAGCACAGGCACAGGCACAAGCTCAGGCTCAAGCTCAAGCACAGGCACAGGCACAGGCGCAAGCACAAGCACAAGCACAAGCACAAGCACAGGCCCACCTTCAAGCTCAAGCTCAAGCTCAAGCTCAGCAGCATCAGTTGCTTCACTCGCCAGGACAGCTTAATCACCCATCGTCGTCTAATCTCCATAACGAGGCCACCGGAGGATACTACCGAGGATATGAGGACAATTCGCGATACGCTAAACAGACGTCGCTCGACCAGTCCCAACAACAACAGCCCCAGTCGGCTAAACGTCAAGATAGCGACCCATTGATGGATGCGCTCCAGCTCGGCAATCAGGCTTGGTTGTAAAGCGCCACTGAACCGCCACTACATTTTATTAATTCTCTATTCCTCTTCAGCCCCTTCAACTCTCTCCACTTGACTCTGAAATTCACAGAACAGTACATTTGCACACAAAGAATGCAATACAGCAAAGCCAATGAGAAGGGCACGCGCACTCGCTCGTCCCTCGCTATCCACTATCAGCGAAATACGGATCAAACTTAAAAAGCTAGCATACTACACGACCATTACAATTATTACTAGTGCTATCACTTGTGCTTCAGATTTTAATATATACATTTGTTATCGTACGTTTCGGTGCCTGGAGGTTGGGGGTTGGGGGGTTTCGCCTCCGGCGGCTGGGCTCTGCCCAGACCCGTGGCTCGCTTCGCTCGTGGCTTGGTCTCGTGGGTTCTCGAGATGTTATATGGTCAGCTGGCAGTGGTGCCGATATGGTTCGAGTAATGTACTCGAAACAGACCGCACCAAAAGGAGGTGAGATCTCCTCCATTAGATAGATAGATAGACAATCAATTAACGTCTCTATCTTATTACAAAATACAAAGGAAGACGGATTCAGCATGTGCCGCGTCAGCGTTCTAAAACTTGTTATTACAGGGTTCGTGTTGGATTCAACATGTTTGGGCAGGGTCAGATTTCCACTTTTGAAAGTGTCATAGGGAAACCAGTTCTCTCACGATAATATGGGGAAAACCTATGACGACCGCTCGTGGGATGCCTAGATAGATAGATAATCAATTAACGTCTCTGTCCTACAGAGCTATATATAATACAACACTTAAGACAATACATAGAAAGACGGATTCAGCATGTGCCACCAGATAAGGGCTTGTCAACGGTTTCAACCATGATGTTTTTGGGTTCTATGCTGGCTCTGGGCCAGCAATTATTCACGTTTATGCAGCGGCCGGATTCCCCTCAATGAAAATTGAGTGCTATAGGAAAACCAGTTCTCTGGGTAGATATTATGGGGAAAACCTATAGCGGCCCCTCCTGTGCGGAAGAGAACTGCTCGAAACGCAGAGAATGGCGACCCTGGGACTCAAACCCAGATCATTTGCATTAACAATTTCCGCCAAGAAATTGCACATTCCAGGGTTCGAACCGCTCGTCTGGAGTATCGAACCGGGATATGTCGCAAGAGTGTTTTCCGTTACACCACATCAGCCATTCCCTCGTGGGATGCCTGCGCCTACTGTCCTAACAAGCCGAAAAGAATAAAGACGCCAGAAAACGATTCTGGAACCGAAAAAAACCGTAGATTCTACAGAAACTGAAACACAAAATGCCGAGCAATCATCAAAGGGAGTAAAATCGGGAAAGAAACTGTTTTTCCAGTCAATAAACATTTCGCTCACGTGACCCATTGTTGGGAGTTAAGGGATAGTACAGAAATATTTTTTCAGCTACGGCCATATCCAGAGTAAAATAAGATTTCCCGTCCGATCAATCATATTCAAGCCTCTGAGAGCCTTGATCAGTAATGCCGTGGGAGACCAGGCGTGAACAGAAGGTGCTGTAGTTTTTTTTTGTACGACTAAAAATTGATTTATGAACCACTTAACGATGAATGAGACTCATTTATAAATGTGGCTCTGAATGGGTTTTCTATCAGGTGCATTGGACATGGCTAAACTGACCTTCTCAGGACCCTCTCTGAACGGCTGCTCTGCGGCCCTGAATCCCCCCACAAACATCGTGCACTCAGCAAAACTGGATTACAAACAATAGCGCGAGCAAGTGAATGTTGACGAGGAGAAGCCTATTGTTACCTCGTAAAAGTCAAATCTATAAAAAATTGAGTTGTGCATTTCTAATGGCTGGATCAAATCCCATAGATACTACCAGTATTACTAGTGGTACTGCCGCTGGCGGTGCGCTCGGACCAGTTTCAAGACTGTACGGTCCTGAAACTCAAAACTTCTACTCTGGTAACCCTCTCAACAGAATCAGTTTTGCTCGTGACGATTATGAATTTCTCAACAGAGCTTTAAAACATTCTGGCACCAAGTTCTTGACCTTGAACAATCTTGATGTGTCGACCCAGAGGCTTAAGCCCGAAGAGTTTATCACTGCTGATTCCGGCCACCAAATTAAATCTAAACTGGCCTATCTTAGTTATGATGACGTTAAAGAGGTTGTAGGAGATCCATTTGCCAAATCGGAAAAAGAACAGATTGAACTGTGGTCTTCTAAAAGAGATGCTATTGGCATTGGCCGCGTAGCTACTGTGTTTCTGGGGTTAGACGAGTCGGCTCCAGAGTCCACCCATGTCAATTACAAGCACTTTCATGGACAGGCATATTTCGCGGTGGATGTAACTCCTGCCAGAGCATCGGACGCTACATTACGAGCCAAGATAGAATCGTTGCTAGACGCCAAATTCCTGTCTGTGGCAGAAGCGTCATCAGATGAAATCAATTATTCAAAGTTCGAACATCGCAACCTACGATTCGCAGCTCGACTAACAACAGAGTCTTATGCTATTTACGCTCAGGCAAGAATGTACATTGATTGGAACAACCGTAATAAGTTTTGTGGCGGATGTGGATCTCGTAATATGAGTGTTAATGGAGGGTGCAAACTGCTGTGTCCAGGCCATGACGACGGTAAACAACTGCCTCCGTGTGAAACAAGAGGAACTGTCACCTATCTATCATTCCCTAGAACAGATTCTTCAATTATTGTAGCTGTGGTTAACCGTACCAACGATCGTGTACTTCTCGGATGTGGCAAGCGATTTCCCAAAGGATTCTATTCTTGTCTAGCAGGATTCTTGGAACCTGCTGAGTCCATTGAAGATTGTGTTCGTCGAGAGGTCTACGAAGAATCGGGCGTCACCGTTGGAAGGGTGTTTGTTCATTCCACTCAGCCTTGGCCGTATCCAGCCAACATCATGATTGGATGTATTGCCGAGGTCATTGACGATTCCCCCGAAGCATCCAAGATCCATCTCGGCCACGACCCAGAGCTTCTGGATGCTCAATGGTTCCCTTTTGATGAGGTCCGTAAGGCCATTCAAAGATCTCGCCAACCGGGTCATCGCTTTGGCGGTAATCAAGAGCACGCACTGAATGTGCCTGGGCCTGAGGCTATTGCTAATGTTCTCATCGATGCTGTGGTGTCGCCCTCGTCGCCGTTGGCAAAGATATGAGATGTGTGGATGTAGTGGGAGAGGGTGCTGCCTCCGGCGGCTGGGCGCTGCCCAGACCCGTTGCTCGAGCAAAGCTCGAGGGGGTGGGGGCGGGGGGAGTAGTTAGATAATAGAACAGTTTGTTTTATTGTCGCATGTGTGTGTGTTGATTACTGGTCCGAGCAGAGCCCAGTCTCCAGAAGCAGTATGAGCTTTTGTTAAATAAATCTCACACATATCATATTAACTAATATGGGTTCTTACGTGGAGGAGCGAAAAACTCTGACCACTCAATATAGATAATCCAGAACCACATGACAAGGAACTTCCACTTATAATTGAACTTCTCCGATAGCGAGTAAAAGGCCGAAGGCTCTTTGGCCGCGTAAATGGTCTCGATATCTTTCTCCGTCACATGGCCAACTAATTGTGCATACTCGTCGGGATGGTCTGTAATGACTCCGTCGAGATCAGCCGACATGGCCCATTTCATACATGCCTTTGTGTTTACAGTCCAACTATAAGTCAATTTGCCAATCTCTTTGGCTTCATGGATCAGACTATCTCCTCCAGGCACATTGAGAGCGATCTGATTAAGAGATATTCCAATGACTTGGTTCTGATGGAGAAACTTGCGAGCTAGCGATCTCGAAAACCCGATATGGAGTACTGGAAGAGTAGGACATGATGCATTGGCACTTTCTAATACATCCCATCTCCAGATACCCAATACCATACGTTTAGCCCAGAAATCAACATCGGGGTTGATGCTTTTTAAACTGTCGACAATCTTAGGAATCACCCAAGGCTCATTGGTTCGTTTGATATCCAGCATCAACTGGATTTTGGCAAATTGTGCATCGGTGGCAAATAAATGTAATAATTGAGCAAACGTTGGCATGTGTTGACGTTCAGGCTCATTTCTAGATGCCGGCGTATCAATAGCCGTCAACTTATCTAAAACTCCATGGTAAGGAGTCTTGGTAATATCATAATCTTCACCAAAACATCTTAGAGTATTAGGATCATGTGAAACCACTATCACTCCATCGCCAGCGACCTGGATATCTGTTTCAATGATCGTGGCTCCGGCCTCAATGGCTCTTCGAAACGACAGAATGGTATTTTCTGGGTATAACGCTTTGAATCTAATGACCGATCTGTTAGTTTGACCTGTTATATCCATCTCCATATGTCTCTTTCTACTCACCCTCTATGACCAGCACATAATGGCCTATGAGGAGCTGGAGAAGCGAATTTGCTCTTTTCTAAATACGACGCTACAAAAAAAATTTGGTTAGTCCATGTTTCTCCGCCTGGCTCAAACATTACGTACCCATCTATTACTGATATATGATATACTTGTATGAATGATGAATTTTCTCCCCTCCCCGGATAACGAAAGTAACAAGGGTTGTAGTGGCCACAAACTGGTTCGATTGCCTACAAAAGAACCTAGCAGACAATCCACGACTCGCTCAGAATCTATTCAAGATAATAATAAATAATCAAAAAAAACCCGACAAAGGTTCAATACCAACAAAGGTCCAATACCGACAAAGGTCTAATACCTTTCAAAACCATGCAATACCATCTAAATGTATTTATATATATAGAATCTTTTGCATCTGCTAATGTACCCTGCTTGTTATTATATGTACAGCAACGGCAGCTCGTGCAGGGAAGAACCGTCTGCCCGTTAACTCCGTAAAGCCTGTCCTAACGGTTTCTCTCTGCACGTGCATAGAATAGTTTTTATCCGGGGTCTTTGCTCAGCTCATTATGTAGAATAATGTATATTAAACCACGTGAAAACCGATCGGGCAAGGCTGAAATATGTAATCTCCTGCTCCCGCGGTTAGGTTTATCAGGAACCGATACCCAATGCGGCAGTTCAGGGTCCAAGGCGTGAATGGGGGTGATCGATGATGCTGTTGATAGAATTAATTTCAACACCACTCAGTTGACTGGCTTCATCATAGTGGTGTACGATGATGTAGTTTGCATCCACTTTCAACTGATATTGATACATTTTGTTTGTTTGTTATCGGGATCAATAACAGTTCGCTACCAGTGGCTTATTTTGGAACAGAGGTCTCGATGTACATGGAACATGCAGTAGTTGGCTCAGCTTGGTCACGCCATGAAGAGATTTCGGCTGATCCATGTCTCGTTGCCCTAACAAACCAAACAACGCGATCCATGTTCACCTGTTGATGTCCCTGTTGATGTCCCTGTTGACGTCCCTGTTGACGTCACCGCATTTCGCGAGGGGTGCCCCTCTCCTCCGCCCAACCTTTTCCGCCCAACCTCCTCCTCCTGCCTTGAACACCCAACAAACCTCTCGGTCCACCCGTCGTCCCACCTCCCCTCCCCGACCACGACCCTCCGCCAGCACCGCACGGCCCCTACTACCATCACGACATCGACATTGACTCATCATCGAACCGGCCCCCTAGACCCGCAGCCAACGGGCCGTCTCTGCCGTGAAGCCCCCCACCTCCTGCACACACGGCACCATTCCAACTCACTCCACGCGCTCGCGAAGCGAGCACAACGCGTCCGGGCAGCGCCCGGCCGCCGGAGGCAGGTGAGGGGGGGCTCTGCCTCCGGCGGCCGGGCGCTGCCCGGACCCGTTGTGCTCGCTTCGCGAGCGTGTGTGGTGTGCCTTGATAAGAGGTCGATAGATAATGCAGTGTCGGGACGCAAGATAAGATAAGGCCGATCAGACGCAGGGCGCGGGCGCCGGCGGGCGAGACCAGTTAGGCGGCCGTGCTTTTGTCGTCAGTCTCGGTCTGTATGTTGTTGTTGTTGTTGTCCCGTTTGCAGCCTGTGTTATGGAGGTCTTAGAGACTGGCGGTATATTTCGGACCCACGCCTTTATTGGCCGCGAACCAGGACTACCAATCGTACCATATGGATAGTCAGCATCACCATTGCTCGCGCGCGCGCGCGCGCGGCAACCTCGACGTGCATCTCCGTCCCCAGTTTCATGACCAGCTTCACCGCCTCCATCTCACCCACAACGAGCTGCCGACTTTCATGTCAATTGCACTTCTGAGACCAGCTCAATTCCACACCACACGACAAACACTCGCACGCGCAATGCACATCCAATCCATTCAAATGCGCTGGGGCCGCGGCGACAACTACGCCTACCTCGTCACCGACGATGCCACCAAAGAATCCACCATCATCGACCCCGCCGAACCTGACGAGTGAGTACCCCCCCTCTCCCCCACGCTGCCTCCGGCGGCTGGGCGCTGCCCAGACCCGTTGCTCGCTTCGCTCGGGCCCATGCACACACGCAGTCAGCGTCTCCACGAAGTGGAGCTACGGGTCTGGGCAGAGCCCAGCCGCCGGAGGCGAACCCCCCAGGCCCCGGGCCCCGGAGACTAACTGGGTTTGCAAGGGTAGTGCCTGTGTTGAAGAAGGCGATTGCGTCGAAGGGACTCGGACTGAAGTCGATTATTAATACACATCACCACTACGATCATGCTGGCGGCAATGAGGAGCTGTTGAAGGTGTTTCCTGGCTTGCCGGTCATTGCTGGCAAGGATTCTCCGTTTGTGACCAAGACTCCGGGCCATAAGACTCAGTTCCGGATCGGCCAGGATATCGAGGTCACGGCTCTACATACTCCATGCCATACTCAGGACTCGATCTGCTACTTCTTTGAAGACAAGACCAAGGGTCAGCGGGTGGTGTTTACAGGAGATACTCTGTTCATTGCAGGATGTGGCCGGTTTTTCGAGGGCTCTGCCCAGGAGATGGTCACGGCCCTGGTATCGACTCTGGGCAGCTTGCCTGACGACACCAAAGTGTATCCTGGCCACGAGTATACCGCATCGAATATCAAGTTTGTGAAGACCGTTCTGAACAACGACGCCCTACAAAGACTCGACAAATATACTGCTGCAAACGAAGAGACCACAGGAGTGTTTACAATCGCTGACGAGAAGGCCTACAACCCTTTCATGATGGTCGACTCTCCGATCATCCAGCAGGCCGTAGGCTTACAGGACCGCGTACAGGTCATGGCCCGCCTCCGTGAACTTAAAAACAAAATGTAATTGGTTCTACGTACACACGAACAGGGGGGAGGGGGGAGGGGGGCTGCCTCCGGCGGCCGGGCGCTGCCCGGACCCGTTGCGCTCGCTTCGCGAGCGACATTCGGACATGGCAGGCAGTGGCTCATCTCTCGAGCGCAGCTCGAGCTACGGGTCCGGGCAGCGCCCGGCCGCCGGAGGCAGAAGCCCATGGCCCCCATTCAGTGCGGTATATCCCGGCAGGTGGACCGCACAACTCTGCCAGCTCGACATGACGCAGAGCTGTATTTTGGTCCACCCGACCCGGTGTGTGATTCTACCTCTGCTGTCCACGCTACAGATTCAATGGCGTAAATGAAACCGAGTTCTAGCTAAATCAGAGGCACAATTTTCTACTAAAGAAGAAGAAGGAGAGAGGAACGAGAGATGGGTGAAGATTTTATGCGTCTCAGGGGTCTCGATCTGATGCGGCGGTAAGCACGTAAATGGTAGGATACCCTAAGGAGGAATAACTGGTAGGGGCCAGCTGAGTCTATGTTAGTAGTTAGATGGAGGAAATGTTTATGAATAATGGCAGTCGTAAGCTACCAATGGTCAGTTTTGTGTAGGTTGGGTGGTGCGGTTGGTAGGTGTGCTTCACGGTTCGTAGATGCGGTGGTACTTGCGGTTGGTAGGTACTTGAAGTTATATATGATTGCAAATTATCTGTTATATAGTATATGTTTATAGTATATGTTGTGTTGGCGATATCGACTCTATGTTAGGATAGCTGTTGATAGATGCTGATTACATTCAATTATATATGCTCTGGTAGATAAGTTGATGGCATTGATGGTAGTCATCGGTAACCGGTGTATTCAGGGGTATATGCATATGAGCGATGCACAGTCCATGGAAACGTCAGGTCAAATAATACCACAATAGTTAATAACTAGTATGATCCATCTAAACAAATCAACTCAAATACTGGTTAAGAGTCTATTTTCTACAACCTACACAACGGGGCCAGTACCTATATATATCTATCTTATACTACTTCCCCACTTGCACCCCAACCCTAACAGCTCGTTCGATTACATGTCTTATCAACAACGACTGCTTGTACACACAGCCTACACTGTATGTACAGCTTTTCAGTTGTGATTCATATTAATTGTGTTCATTGATTATAATCCCTGATTAGGCGTAATTGTTGGTAGGCGATTGAAAAAACGTGAGCCCACCAGACTGTTTTGTGTATTTGTTATTCCGTACAACTGTTGACAAGTCGTTGTGTTTAAAAGCACGTGAAGAACCAACATTATTGTTTCGAGAACCCAATATACAAGCTCTGTTGAAATCTGATCTCACAATGACTTCTGAATCAGATAAATCAGCTACTGAAGATGTCTCTTCTTTGCCGATTACTACTAAAGAAGATGATATCAAGCATGTTTCTACTAAAAGCGGCAGCGGCAGCGACGGCGATGGCGACGTCGATAACTTGAAAGACAGTGCCACCAAAGATTCCACAGCAACTGACGATGATGCTAGTAAACCAGTAGCTGCTGCCAATGCAGAGACGGCCCCCGCCCCTCCAGCAAGACCGCCAAGACCTTTGTCGCCACATTCCCAGGCTCAGGCAACTCTTGAAGAAGCTTTTCCTGGTGTAGACAAGTCGATTGTTCGTGCTGTTCTGATTGCTTCACAGTATAAACTTGATCCTGCTTTTAATGCGCTATTGGCTATGACAGACCCCAGCTTCAAACCTGAAGAAGCCATTCCTCCAGCTGAAGCTGAACAAGTTCGTCCTTCAGGCGCAGATCCCAAACAGATTGCTGAAGATGAGGCGTTGGCTAGAAAGCTAGCTGCCGAATACAATCGATCAGGAAGTGGCTCAAGAGCTCCCCCACCACCTAGAAGAAAATCCAGTGGTGCTGGTGAATACAGTTCTTCTAGTCGAGTTCGTAAATCCACATCTTCAGGATATTCAGGTCGCTATGATGAACCGCGTCCTCTGGAGTCTGAACGATCGTTTTTCGATGACGATCTGCCTGAAATCAAAGCGAACCTTGAAAAAGGTTTCAATGAAACAAAGACAAAGGTATCGACTTGGATGAATAATTTCCGCAAGAAAATCGACGGTGAAGGTGGACAACCAGGAATCTTTGGAGCTCTAGGTGGTACTGGTAACTCTCCTCGTTCTTCCTATGATAATGGTGGAGGTGGCAGCTACCATTCTTCATCTAATCGACATGATGATTATTACGAGGATTCTGGCAGACAGCCACCGCGACCTGCTCGTTATAACAATAGTAGTAGGCGTGTGTATGATCGGGACCCAGATGAGATCACAGATGATTTCCAAGGAGTCTCTCTCCGAGACGAAGTGGATGCACCTCCTAAGCCGCCTCGTCCCTCTGGTGAAACAGCCCGTGCCACTCTTAATACTAGTACCACCAATGCCATTCCTACCACCGCTCCGACCACCATCACCACCAACTCCACCTCCACTGCTTCATCAGAACAGCCACCAAAGCACCCGAATAGGGCTCGTGCTGTGAGTGCACTAGGAGATGATGACCCTGAAGAAATCACCAAATCGTTTGCCCCACCTCCGCTATCGGCCTCTAAACTGTCCTCTACCTCGACGGCTACCACCACTGGCGCTACTGCTAAATGGGAACCGTTGAAGTCTGTGGCTCCCGAACCGGAGTCTGATAAAGATCCTTTTTTCATTGGTGATTCTGACGAAGACGAAGAAGAAGAAGAAGATGACGAGCCGTCCACAGCCACCACAACTAAGTAGCAGCTTTTAATATATCTTTTGTTGCACGTCCGCGAGCGAAGCCCTCCGAGCCCGCAAACACAATCAGGATCCAACCAGGCTCCAACCAGGCTCCAACCAGGCTCCAACCTAGACTCCTAACCAGGCTGGCTACACGCCAGACAGCACACCTACCATAGAGCCTCATATGTAGAGGCTCAGTTGGTGAAGTTATAATAAATCCTTGTTAGTAGCTCACCCTAATGTGAGCTATTCGTCTAGCTGAGTTATGTCGTCATCCCCTTCGGAAGGAGAGGAACACGGATCAGCTGACGAGGAATGGAATGGTAGAGTGAATTTTACGTTGGAAGATCTCACGGCAGATAATCTGGTATTTTTGAAACAGATTAATGCCGTGGTTCTGCCGGCTCCATATCATAATAAATGGTACCAAGAGTCGCTAAGGGTGGGGCAACTGGCTAAATTGGCTTGTTACAATGGCTTGCCAGTAGCTGCGGTACGAGGTAGTTTGGAACATAATGGTCTGGCACCTTCAAGAGTGTATATTATGACGATTGCTGTACTAGCGGCGTATCGTGATCAAGGCATTGGCTCAATGTTATTAGACCATATTGTGAAAATTTCCAGACAATTGTTTGTTCATGAGATATACGTTCATGTCTGGACGGAAAACCTGCTTGCTTTAGATTGGTATAAGCGACGTGGCTTTGTCATGAACGAGTTGATTAGGGGTTATTATCATAGAATGAGGCCTGTTGGCGATGCCTGGGTAATGACCAAAAGATTCTAGTGAGTTTACCTGTATCAGGTTGTGAAACGTTATTATTACCCAGTTATAGTAGAGAAAGCATGAGTTAATGACAATTGACAAAGATGAACTACTGACCACGTATGGAATTTACGTGCGACATTGTTACTTCAGTGAATATGACTGCATATCAACTTAGAACTAGATACATAGTGTTAGTTAGCTTCATAAGACATATAAAACATAGTGAAATGGGTTAACAGCACTTTATCTGGCTCAGGGTCTTCCCCGCTTATGTATGCAACTCAAATCATTTAGGTTTGACGATCATATGCAGTGGAAGCAAAGTCTGAACTCTAATTTGTTATTGTTAATTTACATGTAGAAATTGAATAATAACTTTATGAGGGCTGATGGCAGTGTCAGTTGCAGTGTCAGTTGCCAGTAGCAGGAGTGACACTTCCATCTGCTCCTCTTCATTTACAGCTTCTAATGATGTCGCTACTTGATACAATCAACTATACTCTACTCTTCTAAGCACCTGATGGATACTTGTTAAATTATGCTATTCAATCATGATATAATTGTTATGGTGCAGTAACGCTAACGCTACCTACAACGTATTATAGCGAAAACAAAGTATAATGATTAGCTATATACTTTAGAGAGGAACAACAATCTTAACCCCCGAGTTCTTTCCGGTTCTCACTATATCCAAGGCTTGGTCCAATGCATCCAATCCGCCACGAACAATCTTAAGAGGAATATGAACAAAGTAAGCAGGATCCTTTGCCCATTGCTCATTTATATACTTGACGGCTTTAATTGTAGCCTCGAACAAACCTTCAGGAGAGTGAATGACAGCCCCATTTGCTCCGAATTTCTTCTCCTTATCAACAATCAAATATGCCAACGGAAAGTTAATATCAGTAACCTTAGGATTGACGTCCTTGATAGTAGACGCATCGAAAGCCAAAGAAGTCAGTAATTTACTGTCGCGAGTTTTGGAAAGCACAGAATAGACATCTAGGGTGGTAGGTGGAACAGTAATAGTGTCATAGGCATAAGTGATATCGTTGCCGGCATATTTGGAAATCTGTTCAAGTACATCCTTGTCATGATAGTCAAAAGACTTTTCAGCACCCAGCTTCTCCAAAAGATCAAAATTATGAGGTGAAGCAGTTGCAATGACTTTAAATCCGATTTTTTTAGCAAATTGAATTGCAAATTGGCCTAATGATGAAGCACCACCCCAAACAAGAAAGTACTGATCATTGAACTTGGAGTCATATTCAAGTGGAAGCTTAGCCCAGTAAGCAAAGGCAATAAGATTGGTAACAAAACCGACTGGTAATGATGCAGCAGCCTCCCAAGTGGTAACAGGACCAGCAGGGAGAGTGTCTTTCGTAGAATGTTGCAATTTAACAGGGGCTCGAAGAGCACGGTCTGCATAGAGAGCAGAATACTCGGCAAATGCACCGTTTTCAGGTGTATAAACAGAAGCTCCGCTGATAAGACCAGATACTTGATCACCGACTTTAAAATCGGTGACATCGTCGCTAACTGCTACTACGGTACCAGCAACATCACAACCTACAATGGCATTGTCCACGGCCAATTGATAATCGACATGTTTCCAATCAGTGGGATTAATAGCAACGGCTTCATTTTTAATGAGAATTTGACCTGGACGTAACTTGGGAACCGGAACGTTGGATTTAACCGAGCCCTTGGCGCCGCTTACCGTGTAGGCGGATTGGGTAGCAGGAATTGACGACATTTTGATTTTTTTCAGGATGGAATGCACACTTGGAGAACAACGGGATATTAACAAAAAAAAATCCGAATACTGAACAAAGCAGATGAATAAATTATATAGTCTCCGTTTTTTTTTTTTTTTTATCTTCGCAATCAATTACTACATATTACTACATCACAATCTCGTGGAACTAGTTCTTCTCCGTTAGTTCTCCATGGTATTTATCTTTGTAATCCCAAAAAATAAAACAACTCCGATAGCCGAGATCCGACCCAAGATGGGTTACTAATTTCTGCTTCTGCTGACTGTCACTACTAAAATTAGCATGTTTATTCCGATGCATGAGCAGCGTTATGCATCGAATGATGTGAACGCTTGTCGTATAGGCTGTCAATTTTTGATGACGAATGACCTAGAAATTGGACAGAACAAGTATGATTTTATTAAGAGCGGGGAATCTGCAACTCAGTTTCTTTACCGAAGGACTGATTGACATAATATTGTGGGGATTTGAAAGTGGAGTAGTCTCACCGTTGATAATGGTCGATATGACAAGACGTTTGCTTGTTTAGGCATGAGTCCTCTTCGAGATCCATAGCTAGAGCACTAGCCTTTGATAATATATAAAATAAAAAACCGCATCCGGTTTTATCTGTCAAGAAAGTGCTTTGTAGACATAGATAAAGGTCATACGCAGCTTATGGGACTATCCGTTATGCTAGATCACCACGACTCATAGAGTATGCGCCAAGATAAGCAGCCCTTGTCATGAAGGGTGAACGGTAAGCCAGCAGTAGGTCAGTAATTGATTCGAGTGCCGTTTGCTACACCACCTGTACAGGCCTCAATCTAAATACGAGTGGAGTACAGCTATGCCTGGGAGGCAGCATAGGAGGCAGCATACAAGCAGTACCAATGGAATTACCAAAAGCAACAAAACTGACTTATCAATAGAATATTACGTTTGAAATTCCAACCAATGCAGATAAGTAAAATCGCCAGAGCCGTGGTGATGTCATGTCATACGGCATAGAAGGGGAGTCTCGGGCAACAAATTGTCGTGCCCCTCAACAATCAAATGGCATGACTTGGCGTTTCTAGAGCAGGCTCATGTAATGGACTACCCGATAGAGAAGTAGTATCAGATGATTGTTTATCAGCACAGGAGCGACACTTTCAAGAGCAATGTAATTCGAATACATGTTGAATGCAGCGCCTCGGATTCGCACAGTCGATGTCATCAGAAGAAACATAATAGCGAGGTCATAAATAAGCAAATTGATTTGTAATCGACGGATTGACTTGAAAGTTGATGAAGGGATAAGGATAAGAATGAGCAGCTGATAATGGAGAGGTCATGTTTTCAAAGTATCACAATGGCGACGTATTTACTGGCGATATCGAATATGTTGGGGTATTCCATCCGTTGGTTGTACAATTTGTAGGATTAGCTGGTGGTCATAATACACCCTCTTAGTCTGGCGATTTGCAGTGGGTCCTGGTACCAGGCCGCTAAATCAGAATAAAACCGTAACCAAAGCACAAATCATTTTAATTATTAACGATCCCCTCAAACTGTCATGAATAAATACATGACAATAGTTGTATGAGTGCTGCCTGGAGATATGTCAGGCTTCTTTACCAACTAATCAACCCATAAACCAGCATCATCTAAACAACTGGCCTAGAACTATGTCTGCCTGATAACCATTGGAAGTATATCGACAGCAAACCGCATTTCTTGTATCGCATAGCCTTTGAAAGTAGTAGAATGTACACAAACATAACCTGGGACAGGGTCTAGCATGCATTAAAAAGCCGTTGATCTGCAATAGTCATGTCTCATGCGCACATCCCCTGCATTATGCAAGTTACAACAGACCTGCCGCTACTACTCCCCAACTCCGAATCCAGCCCGACGAGCACACCCCTTCCACACAGCACCACCTCTCGAGCGCAGCTCGAGCAACGGGTCTGGGGACGAACGACACCTCCCCCAGCATCTGCGGCGCGCGCCCCACCCGCCGCATGTGTCAAATGGGAGGGCTGAAGTGGTGCCATTTTTTGGGTAGAGGTTAGGAGTAAAGGCTTGGCTCTGATTGGACCGAGAAGTGTATGTAGTTCACGGTTTGAAATTTCGAGCTATCAAATTTGGAGATTGGACATAACAGAACATCACAGGTCTGTCTTTATTTGCACGTTTGTTCCGTACAGGACTGATAGGAAAGATAAAGGTTAACCAGAAGAGGTATACTGCTGATTGTATTACGGAGATTTCAAGTAAGTGAGCCAGATTGGCGAGTGGCAGGCCATTGGATGAGTGGATGAGTGGATGAGTGGATGAGTGGATGAGTGGATAAGTGGATAAGTGGAAATTGGTTTGTTGTCGAACCCGTTGGTACTCCCTATTAGTCCCTATTGATATCTTTATGTTTACTAACAAGTATAGAATGCTAGCTTCATCGTTAAGAAGATCAATGTTGGCTGGGGTGGCCAGACCAATGCCCCGCACCGCAGTGCGCGCGTTTTCCAGATCATCCATCGCATTGTCGGCCAAGGTGACTCCTCATCAGGAACCCACTGTATCCAAGTCTTTGGAAGATGTCGATGGAGAAGCTTCGTTGTTTGGAGAGGGTGGTAAGCCCAATACCATTCCCACTGATTTCGAACAAGCCACTGGTTTGGAACGTCTTGAGTTGCTTGGTAAACTCAAAGGTATTGAGATCTTCGATGACCAGCCTCTCGATGCCTCGAGAACAGGTACTTTGGCTGACCCTATCCTTATTGACAGTTACGACCATGAGAGATACGTGGGCTGCACTGGATCGCCAGCAGGCTCTCACGAAATCCAATGGCTTCGTCCTTCAATCAACAAGGTCGGCCGTTGTTGGGAATGTGGCAGTGTGTATAAGTTGAATTTCATTGGTCTTGAAGAAGAGCACCACCACTAGATCTGACACACCCCTGCCCCCCCCCCTCGCACACTTCGCACGACACTTTTATTAGTTCTATTTTATTATTTTTTTATATTGACCATCGTAACGCGCGTTTCTGCCTCCGGCGGCTGGGCGCTGCCCAGACCCGTTGCTCGCTTCGCTCGGCTTGTTTGAGGGAGCCAGTTTGTGTGTTTGATTTGATAGCTTTGTCTATGAACTTGGTTAGGCTTGTGGCCCCGACCCCCTAGCAGCTGGAGCTTTGTTCAGCCCTGCGTACGCTCCAACTTCTAGCAAATGCACGCTCCCATCACTATGAATCCCTGTATCCGCCTTTACCTCTCGACGACGGTGCTCGCTGGTAGCACATTCCTAATACGGATATTTTCACTGGTGTGACTGCATTATTCACGTCTACCCACTCACTCTCCGCATGCCAAACTGAACCACACCAGGGTCATACGAATAGCAGCAGAGCAAGAAGTACGTTCAAATTCGACATCGACTATCGACATTCACATTTCGACGTTCGACCGAGAAAACAAAATAATGTACGTGAGAAATGTTCAATGAAGCGACGGTGGAGTTAATAGATAAGAGGTTAGATAGATCGATGGAGCACGACGACCATAGAATGATTGATTGACCAACACCCGCGTAATAACGTGGCCAGTGACGCTCACCAATCTATTGAAACATTGTATACAAAATTGATACAAGATTGGTGTGAAACTCAGCTCGTAAACATTATGATCTGTCAGTATTAGCGACTCACAATTCGAACACCCACAACCCATGGCATCGTTCGGCTCTCTCTATCTATCTATCCCTCCTCGTCGATACTTCCTACCGTCGTCCTGCGTCCTGCCCCCAAACACGACTCTCGCCCACTGGCCCACGCCAACTCCGCTTGCGGAGTTGCAACGGGTCTGGGCAGAGCCCAGCCGCCGGAGGCACACCCCTTCAAATACTAACCCCCAGTTGTAGTCAATATGCCTAAGAAGAGAGCTTCCAACGGACGTAACAAGAAGGGCAGAGGCCATGTGACCTCTGTCAGATGTTCCAACTGTTCTCGTATGGTGCCCAAAGATAAGGCCATCAAGAGATTCACTATTAGAAACATGGTTGAGTCTGCTGCCATTCGTGATATCTCTGACGCTTCAGTTTACCAAGAGTATGCTTTGCCCAAGCTTTACATCAAGATCCACTACTGTGTGTCGTGTGCCATTCACGGAAAGATTGTTCGTGTGCGTTCTAGAGAGGGTCGTCGTATCCGAACCCCTCCTCCCCGTGTCCGTTATAACCGTGATGGTAAGAAGATCAATCCTCAGGTAGCTGCCAAGGCTGCGTACTAAAAAATCAATACGCGAGGATGAGAGATTTTAATGTTTCTTTTTTGAAGTGTTTATAAGATTCATGTACTATCTTTTTGTAATTACGAGACTACCAAAATAAAAACTTGCAGTTATTAAAAGCTATGTTTGCAGTTCCATTGACTTTTTGACGATTCCAATCGTGGCACTGGTTTGAATCTTGTCATCTCCTCCGCTGCTTAACCGATATTCAATGTCACTGAGACCTGCTAGCAACTCGACTCTGGCAGCAGGTTTGAGATCGAGGCTGATGAATTCTTCAGTAATAGCAGTCAAGATATCTGCTAAAGCCAGGCCTTTGGATTGTTTGATGAAATTAACTGATTGAAGAGCTGTGGCCCAGTCATCGTTCATCATAGTCGACATGATGCTTTCAATATCCAACGGATGAGGGTTACCTATACATTCGTAAACAGTGATGTCGGTTATACTCTGGCCTTCTTCTACTGAAGCATGACAAGCTTGAAGAACGTTTAAAGCTCTTCTCATATCGCCTTTAGACAGTTTTAGAAGTGAATCAAACGCCTCGGGAGTCACATTGACTTTTTCATTGTCGATAACGTACTGGATACGCTTACGGATGGCATCCTGAGGTAGTGGAGAGAATCGAAATCTTGTACAACGGGATAATAATGCAGGGTTCAGTTTATGTGTGTAGTTGGCGAGAATACAGAACCGAGTATGAACTGTATATTTTTCAATGACTTGATGGTTAGTTATGGCATCTCCCTATTGTCGGCAACACTCACTTCTTCTTAATGCATTTTGGGCGACGTTGGTCATTGCGTCTGCTTCATCGAGAATAATGAGTTTGAATCCTTTTCTGAACATTGTACTTTGTTAGCAACGAGCAACATGGAGAGCTACATGTTTAACTTACGCAAAGATTTGTCGAGTACTAGCAAACGTCTTGATCTGTCCTCGTACTACATCGATGCCTCGATCGTCTGAAGCATTGAGTTCTAAAACCATGTTTCTGTAGTTCTTTCCATATATCTCCTTTGCAATGGCTATAATTGTCGACGTCTTGCCTGTACCAGGAGGGCCATAGAATAGTAAATGAGGGATCTGGCCCACTTCCACAAACTTGCGCACTGTAGCAATGACACCTTCATGACCAGCCACATCGTCTAAAGTTGAAGGACGGTATTTTTCGATCCTGCAAGCGTTAGAACATGAAACCTCACCTGCCCTTGCTGCTGCTACTACTACTACTACTACTACTACTACTACTACTACTACTACTACTACTACTACTACTACTACTACTACT
>JANIWN010000121.1:0-24757 GCA_030555635.1 Sugiyamaella neomexicana | reverse complement strand
CCGCCCAGACCTGGTTGCTCCGCTTCGCGGAGGTCGGGGACCGTATGGCGGTAGCAGAGGTGGTGTTGGTGACGCTGCTCTCTCTCCGCGAAGCGGAGCAACCAGGTCTGGGCGGAGCCCAGCCGCCGGAGGCAGTCCAGGGACCATCGGGCAAACGGTGGAGACTCGTTACACTACAAGATACTTGTCGATAGTGAACCGTGCCAGCTGGGGATTGTCAGATACCATGTAGATGAGATGGAGGTTGTAGGCGGCGTGGGGCCGTAGATCATAGTCGGGGTCAAGGTTTGGGGAAGCGAGGTTGAGGACTCGGTTATAGTAGTGGACTGCATAGGACGTGAGACCCAGCATGTGGAATGCTCTTGCCAGGTTGTAATTGGCCTCCTGGGCCTCGTGGCTGCCGATGGCCACGCGAAGGTCGTAATACTCAAGAAGATAACTGAGCCCCTGTACAATCTGAAGATGGCGGTTCATAGTCTGTCGCTGCAATGCTCGATGAATATGAGTGATTCCAATTGTCAGCAGGATCATTGTGTCCTTGGGTTTTAAAGCATATGCTCTCATGGAATAGATCAGGGCAGGAACATAACTTTTCCCTATCAGCATCATATGCGCATATAAAAGGTGGAGTAAAGGATTTTCCTCGTTTAATGGCGGATGGCCATGGATTCTGGCTGCTCCAGGAATCTCTTTACGTTGCACCAACGCATCAACAGCCTTTATTTGACGAAGGAAAAACTTTTGGTTACTTGTTCCATTATATAGTTCCTCACAAGCGCTACCAGAGCAAAGTATGGATCCGTATAACCGAAAAGAGCCACTATATAGCTGATGGCTGCTCAGATAGATCCTAAACGTATCATTTGCAACCCTATACTCTCCACCTATAAATGCACACGACATGTAAACAAGATTAAGCGTGTTGACTCGAGTGGGGTCCAGTTTGAACACTATGGCGTTTCTGGCGATTTCCAGTACCTCGAAAGCAGATTCAGGGCCTTCATGTTTGGCTCTTAAAAGAGCAGTTTCCATAAAAGTATCGAACCACACGTCGAACGTGACTCCACGGAATTTCACCAAATCTTTAGGGATCTCCGTCTCATTTTCATCATCATCATCATCGTCATCATCATCGTCGTCGTCGTCATTAAGCTCTTGCTCGGTGATTTTATTAGAAAGTTGCTCGATTCTCTCTTCTATAGTCCTATTGCCCTTTTTACGACCAAGCCGTAACGCGCCGTTTTCAAACGTCAATCTGTTTCTATCAGTAGAAAACAGTTTTCTGTATGACTGAAACGAGAAAATAAGCGCTCCTGCTGTTCTCATCCACTCTGAAATGGCTGCTGGATTACCTTTGGATCTCCCCTCATCATATCTTCTCAGTTGTCTAAATCGGTCTTGAGTCAGGGCCTCAGCATCTCGCTCTCTTTGAAGTTTCTCTCCAACTGTTAGTCTTCTATATTTGTTTGGCTTTTTGGTAGCTAATGGGCCCCGCTTTATAAACTCTGGAGTCATGAATGGAGATGACGCTGACCCGTCGTTTCCTTCAATCACCACCTCTGGTTCTCCTTGTCGAGCATTTCGTGACTGCTGCTGCTGTTGCAGTTGCTGGTCAGCATCCGATCGGAGCATATTGACTTTGGCTATCAAATCCCGTGCTTCACTGGTCCGACTGCTTGCTCCATATAATTCAGCTAATGCTACTAACGCTTCAATATTATCTGGTTGGACTTCAATCACTTGCACATACCGGCGTTCTGCTTCTTCAAAATGCTTTTGTTGAAACAAGCATCGGGCAATAATAATCTCCAGATTGACATCTCTGAACTCATCGTACTGATCCAATGCACCAAGCAACTCCAAAGCTTGATCATAATATCCGTGACTATATAAAGCTTCGCCTACAGAGAAATATAGATCCGAGTAATGCAATGGAGAGCACGTCTGTAGAATCTTGACATGTACGAAGGCCTCATCGGGGGTCTTATCAAGCTCAAGTCGGCATAGAATCAGCCAGTATCTAATATCAATCGGTAGTTCATATTTCGACTCGTCATTGGCATATTTGGAAGTCTTGAATTTGGCAACTTTGGTTCTTCTCTCATCAAACTCACAATCAGTTTTGACATCTCTCCACCAAGTTTCTTCCCTTCTTCCATTTAAAAACCTTGCAACTTCTCGAACGGTTTCCAAAGTTTTCGCGAATTCCCGCTCATAATAATACAGTTCTGCTAAATTATTCAGCTCATTAAAGAGAAACGGAATCTCTGGCTCGGCCTTGTTCCGCCGACTATTACGCCGTTTAAGGCTTTTGCTGTCATTATCCGAGTCTTCTTTATAGTCCGAGTCGAGGCTAGACCCCGAATCAAAGTCTTCGTCGTCCTGTTCATCTTCATCTTCATCTTCTCCTTCACCATTCTCTTGTCGTTGCTTTCGCATCTCTTCATATTGGATATTTTGCTGTAGAATATCTTCATAAATTTTCACTGCTTCGCGAGCTCTACCGAGAAATTTCAAAGAAATGGCCAGATCCATAATTAGATTGGATTTCTTAGTAGAGTCGTCTATTAAATGAAATAGGGTGTTTCTGATTTTCATAGCATTTCTAGTAGCCCTCGAATATTGACCAGTCTGTCTAAGAAGCTCGACTCTTTTTAATTGAATATCCACTTGTCTTGGGTCCAGCCTCAAGGCTTGACTATAGAACTCCACTGCTTGTTCGGGATATCCAAGCTCCTCACTTAGTACCGCACAGTCGATCCATTCATCATAATTGCCTTTATCCAAATGAACGGCAGTTATCTTGGCAGCCAATACTTTCTGAAAGTCTTCCAAATCTCCGTAGATAGCAGCTAATAGAATATACGCTCTACGAGCACTTGGATCTAGCGTGATTGCCTCTTCAGCCAGCTGAATGGCAGTATCTGTGTCTTGATTGGAATATGCCAGTGAAGCTTCAGTTAATAGTTTGTTGACTTCGGGGCTCAATTCCTCTTCTCTGGGGGCTCCTCGGCCACGATTCCGTTTACGTGACTTGCCTCTATTCGTAAAGCCATCATCTTCTGAGTTTGCATTATTATCGTCATCATTCCATTCATCATCGTCAATTTCGCCGTCTTCATCATCAGAGATATCACTGAATATGCTGTGAGGGTCGAATTCCACGTCGTGATTGTCAACATTCGTGCTTTTTGCAGTGTCATTAATCATATCATAATCGCTATCCGACAGCTGGGAATCGGAATCCACCGCATTTGACTGAGCCTTTAGCTGCTCATAAATAGCTGAATCTTCCATGGGAATAAATAATAAATAAATGACTGTGATTCAGGGAATAAATAGAGAAAATATTGGTTGGTATGTTGGATTCCGATGAGACTCCAGATTAAGGTCTCTCGAGATATGCCGCATAAAGCGTGGCTCTGCACAACCTATCTGTTTACAATCGTGATGAAACGATAGATATTATCCAATATTCTCGAGTAGAATTAAGTTCAAACAGATTTGATGGAGCAGGTTGTGTGCTGATGTAGAGCTAAGAAAAGTAGACATTTTTGTTTTGGCTCCCGTTCCAGTAATGCGCTAGATGTCCGTCCACAATGTCTATAGATTCTCATCATTCTATTCACTATATTCAAGGAGACCTTTTTAGTGCACCTCCTGGCTCAATTTTAGCTCATTCTTGTAATTGCCAAGGGAGGTGGGGAAGTGGAGTGGCCGCCATCTTTAGACGATATTATCCAGTCGCATATCAGATATATCACGATAATTGCGTTCAATACTGTTCCGAAGACTCGAAACGAGACAATCTGTTAGGAAAATGTTTATTGATACCTCCACAAGAAGGCGACCGCAAGCACAATTACATTGCTTGTCTATTTACAAGCTGTAGTTATGGAGGACAAGTTGATGATCCTGAAGATATTGTAATTGCTACCAAAGACGCTGTAGATGATCTCATTAGACAAGTCAAACAATTAGGATTATCTAATTCAATCAATATTCCGAAAATCAATTCTGGGTTGTTTCGAGTACCCTGGGAAGAGACTGCTGCTGTTCTTGAGAAAACAACTGGCAACTTTATAGTATATGAAATATAATCGACAAAATAAATAGTATTAGTAGTATATAATAAGCAACAAACAAATAAACAAACACAATGTAAAATCAATAAACGAATAATTAAAAAAAAAGAAGAGTCACAATCTATCACTGGTGTCTAATAGTTCCAGTACACATTATTAGATTCGTGTACTATCAATAAAGCTCTGACTAGCGGTATAGGAGAATCCCTGAAATAAGCCTGCTCCAGATGGGGTTGGGATATCATGATAATGATTATCAGGAGTTAGGGCCATATCCACAAACTCAGATGAGAAATTCTCTGCTAATACGGGATTCGTTATAATTGGTACAATAGGAGGAATAATGTCAGGATGGCGTACTTCTAGTTTTTTCCAGTCCAATTTCCGGAAATACCGATGCTTTTTGATGATATCAATATCTTTATAGCCTAGGCGGCGACGAGGATCTTTACGAAGTAACCGAGTTAATAGGTCCTTTGCATCTGCCGACAGGTAATATGGCAGGTTGAGCTTTGATTTAGTGATTTTATCAATAATTTTCTGATGGTTGTTGCCAGTAAAAGGAGGGCTTCCAGTCATAAGATCATAACAAACAGCTCCAAGAGACCACCAATCAACCGAGTAATCATAATCTTTGCCTAGTAAGATTTCAGGAGCCATGTATTCAGGAGTGCCAAGTAGAGAGTTACAAGTAGATCCGTCTTCAGCCACCTTGCTAAGTCCGAAATCCGTCAGTACTAAATGGCCGTCGGCGTCCAAAAGACAGTTTTCAGGCTTCAAGTCGCGATATACAACTCCTACATTGGCATGAAGATGATGTAAAGCTAGAGCCATTTCTGCGACATAAAATGCCGCCACATCCTCAGAGAACATTTTCTCGGATGCTAAGTGAGTGAACAGTTCGCCTCCTTGAGCGTATTCAAGAATCAGATATAGTTTATGGTGGTCTTGTAAAGCATAAAATAACCTCACAATATAATGATGTCGAACCGACTCTAAAATAGACCGTTCCGACTTGGTCTGTTCGACTTTTTTATCTTCAATAACCATTGAAGCCTTTTTCAGCTGTTTCTGGGCATAAAGCTTTCCAGTCGCTCTCTCCCGGACCAGCAATACTTTGCCGTATGCTCCCTGACCCAGTACTTTTAAAGGTTCGAAATCATCAGGTTTCATTCTTTTAGAAACACCAGTACCAGCAGTTTCACAAAACCTATCACCATCTCCACTAATACTACCACCACCATCACCACTACCACTAGAACCACCACCAGCAAAACTCGACACATATGTCTCATCAATACCCACTTCATAAGATTTGCCTAGACGGCTATAGCTTCCAGGAGCTCCCATTACGGTTGTTCCTGTAGGGGTCAGAAAATTCCCATCTTTATTTGAGGCCAGAGAGGCCGTCAGTTTACTAGGAGTGACGGAAATGGGCTGTGAACGACTTGGAAGCTCCGAAAGAGTATCTCCACCATCAGAATCAGATGAAGAACATGAAGAAGAAGAAGATGGAGCATGCGAAATGGCTACTTTTGTGAACCGTACCACCAGATCATCCTGGCCGCGGTCTTGACTAGAATCCACATCATCCAAGAACACAAGGCTTTGGGAGTGGGAATTTTGCGCGACATTTTCTGATCTTATTCCTTTCATCGAAGCCGCGTCAACTGCCCCGTCAACATATTCATTTTCATCAAACGAGAAGATGGCCGTCATTGTAAATCACACGTGCTAAAGCACACTTTTTTTTCTCGGCCTCACGAAGCTTCAATAGGCAAATACTGCCTCACAATTAAAAGATAAGTCCTGGAAAGTTCGAGCTACAAGATCAACCGCCATTGAAAGGGAAACACTGGATAGTTAAAAAAACAAAACGAAAAAATTAACAACTGGAACTGGTTGGATCTCACGCGGTGAAAAGATAATCTCTTTCACGTGTCTCAAGCGATTGCAGTTTGGTTGGCAGAAGAATTTCCTGCCCAGCCGCGCAGTGTCTAGAACTGGCATTTGGAGTGGAGTTTAATTGATTTTAACGTAGATAAGATTAACTTGCATGACATGATCTCGAACGTCCGACGGCCTTCATCATGGTTCAACACAAGCCGTTGCAATTACTATATCGCATGTGTAATATGTATGTACATAATTGAACCGCCACTCGAGCGAAGCTCGAACTACGGGTCTGGGCAGCGCCCAGCCGCCGGAGGCAGAGCGTCAGCGCCCCTCGACCGGAGGCGGTTATGTCAACAGAGTGCCTCCGACACAAACGAGGCCTGCTTTGTGGTTGTGTGATTTGACGATGCTGGGAGTAGGATGGTTTGAGGAGGCATAGGCGATGATCATGGACTCGGTGGTATGGGCGAAAGTGAGAACGGTGTGAGTGTGATGGGTGTTGTTTGGAGGGAAATGAGACACGGTAGCAAGGAACCCGAGGTATAGAGGATCCGACTGGAGATAGGGGAATGTCGAGGGAAGAGAGGAGAGTAATTTGGTGATTTTTTCGTTTTCATTTTCGGTGGAGAGAGGAGAATCAAATAAAAGGGTATCGCAAACCAGAGAAGAAAGGTTAGTGGACACGATGTCGTCGCCGTGGCCTGTAGAGCAACAAGCAGCTATTTGGGTGGTAGTAGAGTGAGTAGGGTGAAAAGGGTGTGATTTTAAAGCAGTGCCTGAACCGATCAAGGCAGCTGGACCAACTCTACCTGGAGGTTTGAGAAGAGTTCCACCTGAGCTTGAACAGACGCATACATGTCCGTACTGGTCTCCACAGATGACTCCTACTGTGTCATTGATGGTTTCGATTTCGATTTCGATTTCGTTCTCGTTCGTGTTCTCGTTGTTCTCGTTCTCGTTCGTGTTCTCGTTCCCGCTCCCGTTCTTGTTCTCGTTTTTGTTCTCGTTCTCGTGCTCGTTCCTGTTCTCGTTCTCGTTCCCGCTCCCGCTCCCGCTCCCATCCTCATTCACACGTCGTGACCATTTCACATACGATCGCCTGGCATCTGCAGTTACCTGATCTTCAGCAGATATCAATTCACATCCTCGCTGCGTGCTATATTCATACGCACCCGGTCCACATAGGAAAATGGGGCTGGAAATACCATGAGAAGAGTAACGGACGTGTTGGTTTCGCTTTGCAACAACATCATCACCTAGAGCTTTGGCCACCGAGATTGGATTCCTCACGCCACTCAAGGATGCCACCCCAGTTCCAACCATTGACTGAGAGTCCATCATTGAAGCATCACATTCCACAAGGCCCTGGGAATTCAGATTCGACCCTATGCCTGCATTCGTCAACGGTGAGTCTTCAAGGAGCTTACAAACCGTCTCGCACACATCTCGGCAACTCGACCCACCTTTTAACATATCCATGCCTGCTTGACATGCGGTTCGGCATAATTTTGTATATCCCAGTTCCTTTGATTTACTATGTCGTCCCGCACCCAAGTGCAAAGCCATGAATGGACTATACATCAGTGGTTGTCGCTTGGAAATGCATTACAGCAATATCTTGTTGCCTGACAGTCACTGGGTGTTTTGTCTGACCCCAATCCGTGACCAGTTTATCAAATACAAACTTGGATTCTGAAGAGTCAACTGCCAACAGAGACCCAGCTTTCAGAGTCTTTTTATCACGCAACAGAATCTGCTCCACAGAGAAATGTAGATTGGATCCGGCTGGTGTGAGTCCGTTGGAGAGAGTTTTGTAGAGTAGAAAGGTTCGTTGCCTTTGGCGAGCTGCTATTTCTGTTACTGCCTCTACAGTCTCTGCCGGTAGCTCTAATGGGTTCACACTCTGGTCTTCTCTCTCTTCCATAGACTCCATAAAATCATTCATAGCATTGGCCATGTAAATAATCTGTCGAACCTCCTTTATAGCACATCCATCTAACAAATACACCCTATTTACCCCCATAAAGTGATATATCCTCTTGATTTCAATTCACACTGATCATCTCATCCTCATCACTTCCAACGTACATCTCACAAGCCAGTTGGCAGCAACCAGCGTTTTATTTTCTTTCACAACAGTGAAACGGGAGATCTTGGTAAGTGGGTCTCCTGCAAGTATCAACTATAGCAGCATCTATTCGAAAAGCGTTCACGAAACGTTTACGAAAGTTCACTTAACGCTCATTATAGCAGGCAAAACGCTAATGTCATTACCACCTTGGAGAGCAGGTGACGGTCGAGCACCAAAGAGTAAGCATACCCATAGTCATTTGCTTATCATGTCTAACACTATTACTCTAGCTGCCTATACGGCCGTATCGACAGCTCAGACTCTGTCGAAAAGTAAATCAGATTCAACAAGTACCACCTCCATTACCCACTCATCATCATCATCGTCACCACCACCACCGTCGACAGCCACTGATAAAAATGGCCAGGTCCAGTGGCCAGACTCTCTAAAGGAATTCGTAAGCAAATGCTTCAAAGAAGTACATCCAGAAGATAAAGAAGTCATGGAACAAGAGCTAAAAGATATAATCACAAGGGCGTTTGAGCAGAAGAAAACTTGGACAATTGATTGGAAGTCGATGTGGGTGCCGGTGATGCTGGCAAGAAGACATAAGCAAGAAGGACTGAGTAAGAAACAACAGCAGAAAAAACGATCTAATACAGACAGTGAACCAAGGAGCCCGGGGCCTTTGTCCAGCAGCGTCGCACAAGCATATGCAAACACTAGATCTAGAGATCATGAAGATGATTATGCCAGTGATGATAGAAAGGAAAAGCGTCTCAAGCGATTTGAAAAAGAGCTTAAACACTCGCCTACACCGCCTCATGTGTCGCATAATAACTCTGATAGCATTGAAGGGCCTTTTGTTGGCCGGTCCACGAGTTTAGAAAAACGATACCTTAGATTAACATCAGCTCCCGACCCAGAATTAGTCCGGCCATTGCCTATTCTTAAACAGACACTGGAGCTTTTGAAAAAAAAGTGGCGCGAAGAACAGAACTACCCATATATTTGTGATCAATTCAAATCTTTAAGACAGGATCTAACAGTACAGCATATTGAAAGCGAGTTCACAGTCTTGGTATATGAAATTCATGCTAGAATAGCTCTAGAAAAGAGTGATCTGGGCGAATACAATCAGTGCCAAAGCAGATTGAAAGAGCTTTACGACAAGGGTATCAGGGGTAACGAGCGGGAGTTTCTTGCCTATAGAATTCTTTATTTACTACACACACAGAACAGGGCGGAAATAGGCCATTTATTACGAGACTTGAATGGAGGTGATAATAGCATTTTGAAAGACCCAGGGATTTCCCATGCTTTATTAGTAGACAAAGCCATGACTCGTCAGAACTATCATCAATTGTTCCGGTTATATGCCGATGCACCGAAGATGGGTGGATATGTAATGGACTCGTTTATTCATCGAGAACGACTATCTGCTCTATCGACGATCTGTTGTTCATATAAACCGGATATTTCGGTGCGGTTTATCACGGACCAGTTGGGGTTTGTCAATAGTGACGATTGTATTGAGTTTCTCACCGACAATGAAGTCGCCTGTTTTCTCAATACTGACCAATCGAAGCTCAGTACTAAAGAGTCGTATGTTAAGATCGAGCTTGCTAGGCAACAAGCGTATAAAAAGGTTGATATTAAAGGTCAGATATAGAATACGACGGTAAGCCGAATATGATTGAGGACTAAAGCTCTCATACTCATATCATTCAAATAAAGGTGCTAGAATGATTGGACGAACGAGGCTCTCATACTCATTCAATAAAGGTGCTAGGATGATTGGACGAACGAGGCTCATACACGAGTCTTTCATACTCATTAAATAAATGTGCTAGGATGATTGAGCTCACAGGGCTCTCATACTCATTCAAATAAATGTGCTAGGATGATTAAACCCACGAGGCTCTCTCACACTAGTATTTTAACTAAAGGCCTAGGAATGATTTAGGACCCCATGAGGTGCTCTCATATTTATATTAATAAACCAGATATTATTGAAGCCAACGAGGCTCTCTCACCTTTATATTAATAAGGCCTAGGAATGATTTAGGACCCCATGAGGTGCTCTCATATTTATATTAATAAACCAGATATTATTGAAGCCAACGAGGCTCTCTCACCTTTATATTAATAAGGCCTAGGAATGATTTAGGACCCCATGAGGTGCTCTCATATTTATATTAATAAACCAGATATTATTGAAGCCAACGAGGCTCTCTCACCTTTATATTAATAAAGCCAGATACGATTAAAACCCGTGAAGCTCTCTCACACTTTTTTAAATAAAAGTGCTAGGAATTGCACGGATCACTCAAATGAAGGAGCTAGGGCAATGATCGAAAAGGCCGACGAAGCACTCTCACGTTGTAGAAACTCTCGTACTTTGGCCAGCGGTTTCTCAGATAACATATCTTGACCGTCCTCCAACGGCCCCAGATCAATGGGCCCTTTTCTTCGTCCATCTAACTCGAACAAATGGCCAGAGTTACGTGCCCGAGCCAAGCACACATAGTGGAACTCGATGCTATCTGTTGCTTCAGGGGCCTCGGTGGAGCCCTTAACACCTACTTTAGCATGCTCCGCCTCTAGATCCTTGCTGTTCTCTAGAAGCTGGATTCGTTGGACGACATTCAGCGGTATCGAGTCTTGAATCAGCCGGTCAATGATCGAGCCCGGCTCAATAAGAGCCTGTGGCACCGCGTTGGCTAGAGCATGAAGAAGGGCCATGGTCCCACACGCATTGCCAATGGTCTGTTTATACCAGATGGCTTGCTCATCACTAGTGCCGGAGATGGCATTGTAATAGTCATCTGCAATATCTTTATCAGCCTCTTTCCGATATGTTTCATAGCTGTCAGACACCGGGAACACCATTAGCAGTGCATACACCGGCCTAGGAATCATCGCCAGCATATCGGGATCGTCAATCACATACACATCGTGAAACGACAGCGCCGACGTGACTCCCAACGAGTGGATCAGCTCGTCAAACACCTCTGGATTGCATTCCAGCGGAACAAAATGTTTCTTCATGTTGGAGTTGATGAACATGAACTTCGTCGTCGCTGATTAAATAACTACAAGGGGCGCGAGTAGCCGTGCTTGGACATGGGTGGGTCTGGTCTTCTGCCTCCGGCGGCTGGGCGCTGCCCAGACCCGTTGCTCGCTTCGCTCGAGGCCACGACTGCCCGCGACTCGCTATCGAGCGCAGCGAGCAACGGGTCTGGGCAGCGCCCAGCCGCCGGAGGCGTGAGCGTGTGTGTGAAACACAGGTCTATTAGTTATTTAGTCAAATGCATTTAGAGATCTCAGGTGGTCGACAAGTCTCTTGTAGTCTGCGTGCAGCTCGCGGATGTCGGACAGTTTGAGCGAGTCAGTGTCCGAGGTGAGGAATCGGTCAATGGGCTTGGCGATTTTACTACCAGAAGAAACAGTGGGGGTGATGGTGGTGGTGGTGGTGGTAGTGGTGGACGCTTCGCCATTGGATTCTTCTTCGCCATGTCCAGCAGCCAGATTTTGCGACGTGCCAAACGAGGGAGATCGGAAGTTGCGCATGACGCCTCCGGCAAATTTGCCAATGAGCGAGTCGGAAGAGCCAATGCTGCCGTTGCCACCAGATAAATGCAACGAAGAGGACCTCGATCTCGAGTTAGTATGGTGAGCTGGCAGAGGGGGCAATGGGGGCGGAGGAGGAGGAGGTGCTGGTGCTGGTACTGGTGGTGCAGTGGAGCTGTTCACGGGAGTAGCACGACCAGGCGATAAAGACAGATTCTCATCAGATAATGTTCGAATGGACGCGTCGGCATTATCGCCTGGAGTGGGGGGACCATCAAGTCCAACAACCTTACGAGCTTCAGCAAGAGTGTCGGGATACGTTTCTTCTGGTTGACCATCCTTTTTATCTAGAAACCGGCCCACTAAAAACCGGTAAGAGCTGCCAACAGTGGAACTAAGAGATTTAATACTTTGATCAGCAGAGTTGACAGCATTAGACGCAAAAATATCCCCTGGATATAAGATAGATAGCCGCTTACCGAGTGATCCACCATTGACAGCGCCAGCGGCGCCTGCAACATTCAAACTGCTGCTCTGACGTCTTGGAGAACTGGACGATGCCATTACCTGTTGAAGAGAATTGCTTCGTGAAGATCTAGGAGAAGATGTCTTGAGAGGATCTGAATCCGGTCGAGTCAACAACGGAGTGATATCAACCGAGCTAGGAATCAACGAGATATCCAGATCCAACGCTTCCAAAGTAAGAGTTTCTAAAAACTCAATAGCCGCCTCGAAATTCGTTAGACAATACATGTCTTCGCCCTGAAGAAATTGTTTATTACGGAATCGTTTGATAAAATTCATATTCAACCGCAAATTGGGTGTTTCAAAATGAATAAACGTGAATAGCAATGCAGGAAGAATGGAATCTGCACTTGTCTGGTCGCTGCGCTTTTCAGTCAGAGCAGCAACCAACACCTTGTGAGCCTTGAGAAGATGATAGAGTTTTGAGCGAGGGTTTCTAGCTCGATCCATATTTACAAGTTCATCTCCTGCTTCTGTAAGCAGAGGTAACAACTCTGATTCATTGATTGGTAATGCAAGATGGTCCAAAGTGACGGGGATTGCTTTCAAGGCCCGCACACGAGCTTGGATATGGTCGTTCCGAGGTCGGTCGTCGCCAAATGCAATGCTAAAGATTTTATTATAAACCGTCTCACAAGCCAGAGCTTCGGCAGATTCCGTAAGTGACTTGATTCGACTTGGACGTAAAGATCTTTCACGTTTCTTTTCAGCAATCTCTCGATACGTTTGCATTGGTACTTCTTTGGGAGACCGGGCATTATTAGTTGTGCCATTACCACCACTACCGCTACCACTACCACTACCGCCACTACCGCCACCAATAACATATTCTTCAGCCTGGATGGTAAACTGACGATAAAAATCCTGGTACAAATCAGCAATCTCATCTCCACTTAAAGGAGTCATATATCTGGGCTCTTGAAGACTATGTATAAATGTGTCTACAGCAGGAGCCAATTTTCGAGGGAGCAAGGGAGTATGTTGTTGAGGTGGTGATGGATGCTCGTTATCACTATGAGAGTGCGATCTTCGTCTAGGAAGAGGTGGAGGAATTCGAGATTTGCGAGGACTCGTATTAGTACTACTACTTGTACTATGGGTATCATCATGTTCAGTTTCATGTAATTCAGCCACTCTTTCTAATGAGCTACTACTGCTTCGTGAAGACTCAAGACTTGGTTCTTTACTTTGATTCCCATCTGAAACAATACGACCTGTATTGCTGCCACTGTCATCAACCGTTGTTGTATCTTGATTACCATCATTTTCAGATATAATGCCATAACTCTCTTTTTCAGACTTTCCTACTAACCAAGACCGACTTCTATCAATAGGAGGAGGTGTATGAAATAGAGGACCAGACTCGCGCAAAGTACGAGGTAAGCTCGATGCTGCCTGAGCCATGGCACTCAAATTATCATTATCATCATTACTAGTCTGGACGTTTCCTTCTTTAGCCATTATTGTGGTGACTGTTGAAGATGTGGATCCAATCATCCCTGTGATCCCCCAAACGAAATAACAAATCTGTCTTTAAAATGAGTTATTTCCAAAATGGGGTTATTATCAACCCCCTGCTATCTGCTATCCTCTATCAACTATCAGTTAAATCACAACACAATTAGCTAATGCCTGAAATGACAATAGTAGTTTAAATAAAATTATCGAAATATATGCTGAGCTGAGCTGAGCTGATGCTGCTGCTGCTGCCTTCTCCTGGGCAGCCTTGCTGCTATATAAGCTGCCTGATGCCCAACCCTAACCTGGCTCTAGGGGTATAGTTAAGCTCCTCGACCTGAGGTCATTTCCTGGTTCATTAATATTCAGTGATATAGTTTTGGGAACTTTTGTTTGATAGGTGGTATCATGGTGTATTGATTAGTAGTGGAAGTTTTGTGAGTAGCATCTGCAATCTGGCTAAACGTGTAGGGGGGCTTAGCCAACGGAGCCATTCAACTCTAGCTGGCACTATGGTGTTCCATAGTCTTGACTTTAATGGCTAGGCTCAAGCAGAACTCAATCTCTAAATGAGATTAATAGTTAAATGAGATGTACTGTTATTAGATATTATGGTGTTCCGTAACTGCTCTGGCTGGCTCGTACCCCACAGGCTGATTCTGGCTGGCTTGTACCTCACAGGCTGATTCTGGCTGGCTCGTACCTCACAGGCTGACTCTGGCTGGCTTGTACTTCACAGGCTGACTCTGGCTCGTAACTCACAGGCTGACTCTAGCTCTGGCACTAACTCTGGCACTAACTCTGACTCTTACTGGCTCGTACCTCACAGGCACTGACTTACTCTCTCGCTTACCCCACCATGTCTTCCTACGCTCAACACTCACCAGTTGTCGATAAGATAAGCGCTATTGACATGCGCATGATCTGAGTCGTCCTGCTACAGCATCTCTGTAGGTACCTAATCGTGGTATTCTTATCTTGACTCTTGATCTGCTTTGATAATAGTGCCTACCACTACTCACTTGGAAGCTCCTCCTGGCACCCCCACAGACACCCCACGTTTTGTGGGGTATATTATCTAAAGGCCCCCACAGGCATTTCTTCTATATATATTTAGTGAGTCGCTCGTGGACTTCACTGATGTCTTCTTTGTCGTTAAACATCATGTCTAAGTTCAATTTGAATTGGGGTATCTTCAATACTGGTAATATTGCAGAAACTTTTGTTCAAGATCTTTTGTTGTATCCTCCAGAATCTAGAGGGGTATCAGATGTTCAACATTCAGTAGTTGCAATTGGTTCCGCAACATCAAAGGAAAAGGCTCAAGCTTTAATTGATTCTACCATTGAAATTGGTAAAGAAAAAGGTGTGGATCTAAAACAACAACTTCAAAATGTCTCGACTTATGGGTCTTATAAAGAACTAGTTGAAGACACCAATGTTGATGTAGTCTATATTTCCACTCCTAATGCTCTTCATTATTCATGTTGTTTGTTGGCTTTAAAAGCTGGTAAACACGTTTTGCTTGAAAAGCCGTTTACCACTAATACACCACAGGCTGTTCATCTCAGTGTAGTAGCTAAAGAAAAAGGTCTTTTCCTCATGGAGGCAGTTTGGACAAAGTTCTTTCCACAGACTCTTGAACTTCAGAAACGGTTGTTTCAAGATGGCGCTATAGGAAAGATTAGAAGGATTTCTGCTGATCTCAGCAAGTTCGCTGCTACTGATCTTGCCCACAAGAAATATATGCCATCATTGGCCGGTGGAACTCTTTTAAACCAGGGAATGTATGCTTTGACATGGGCATTCTTATTTGGCTACCGAGACCCAGAAAATGAAAACAGGCCTCCCATTGTCCGAAGTCTAGCTGTCAAAAATCCATATGTGGACGTTGATCAGTCTATCGGAGTATTACTAGTGTTTCCAGGGTCAAATACTCTATGTGTTGCAACCAGTTCGATGGATATCACCACAGCCGATGGCCATTCAGTTTTGATTGAAGGTGATAAAGGATATGTTGAGATTCCTCGTGGTGCCAATAGACCTGACAATTATAAGATAACCATTGATGGTAAAACTGACACTATAGAGTTTGATGTACCAGGCTATGGATTCTATTTAGAAGCTGATTCGGTGGCTCGGTGTATTCGAGACTCTATATTAGATAATCCACTTTGTCCCATTAAAGAGACTATTGAGCTCACCAGTGTTATGGATCAGGTTCGACAACAGAATGGACTCCAATTCCCTCCTGATGTTGAGGATCTTATTTAACTATCGGACCTAGATGGTTCATCTTCTATCTCTCAGTATATTTCTGCTAAATGTTCCAACATGTCCGTTTGTTTACATAGGTATACAAATAAAAACAAACACAGGGTATATGAAATGCGAAGCTTTACCTCCTCTTACGAGTGTAATACCCCTGAAGGATTCCTGGCTATCGAGGTGAATATCACGTGACAACTGCTTGCCTATAATATATTTACCACTTAGATTTGTAGGTTCACCATTATTTTCTAGAAATTTCAGCCATGAAAAAGTGTCCTTTTTCCACACCATCATTTGGATAATAGTCTCAATCATGGAAATATCAATTGAATATGTTCTATAGCAACAACAGCGATAGTGGTAATAATAGCAGGAAAAGACGAGCACCCGAATATTCTACGTCGGAACGAACCAAGCGACAGCTCGTGGACCATCTGGCTCAACTGTCCTTGAATGCATATACCGGTGGAGAATCAGCAGATGTACCGTCATCAACTTATGATTACATGGATATTAATAGTCCTACTACGGTGTTTATTCCTTCTATAGATGAGTTTTTATTGGACGAGGAGACTGATGATGATGTTGCGGTTGGTGTAAATAGGCGGTATATACTACCACAATCGGTGCTGGCCTCTCAACCCACTATCAAGGCTCACTTTTATCAACGTCCTTCTGTTGCGTTGATATTATATGAGCCAGTGTCGTTGACTATTTGGAAACCATTCTTCACATGGCAATCCAATATCAAACTAGCCAGTATGATGAGCAACGATATCGATATCGACATTGAGCCTTATAATAACTATGATGACGGCATAATTACCAATCAAGGATATGATTATTACAACGAGTTACAGCCAGGTGTAGAATCAGACTATGAAGCAATGAATATTGATTAATAAGTATGAAAGTGTAATGGACCAGCCGACTTTCTTAGCCGAGCACCGAACACATAAACAAAAACAATGATACAGAATGCGAAACAGCACACACCAGCCATGGCAGCAAATGCAGCAATGGCTCCAGTCTTGCCTACCCACCTGATCATGAAAAAACTTACCACAAACCCACCAGTAGTTCTTGCAAAATTAACCCAAGTGTTTATCTCCCCGCTTGCCTGTGGATAACAATCAAGATTATAAGCATTTAAAGCAGTAGTCAAAATCATTACTGAAAAAACATATAGTCCCCAACCAAGGCTAGCAATCATATAATGATAATGCCTCCCTAGCGCGAATCCCAGCAACAATAAGCCTGAGATTGTAAACGGAAAGGCAATAAAAGCGGCCTTTAATCTCACTTCGGGAACAAACTGGCCTTCATGTCGGTTTAAATATCGGTTACCAATAGCGTCATGTAGCCAGTGACCAGTGGCTTCACCGATAAGAGTTGCGGTAATTGGAGTAAAATAAAAGTAGCCGATTTGTTTCAGGCCAAAAAGGTATTCACTGGTTAGAAACAATGACAGAGTAGTATTAATTCCAACCACCCATGCAAAAGTCAATAAATAATATAATGCACTAAGAAATACTGTTGGTTTGAGAATCACAATGATCGGTCTCATGACTGCTTCTTTAAAAGTATTTCTCAAATGCCTGGATTGATACTGTTCTATTCCTAGCAACCGTAGTAACCTAGATGATTTTTTTGGTTGCTGTTGTTTGAGAAGAGTACGGTCATAGAAGGTTTCATCAATAAACAAAACCGTCAATATTAAAGCCAGTCCAGTGAGAATCGAATAGAGACCAAATGGCCATCGCCAGTTTTGAGTAGTATTGAGCAGAAACGCTGATAATAAGGGTCCTAAATAGGGCGAGAATATAATAAACCCACATAGAATATTTACTTTACGAGGCTTTTGAGAAAAGAAAAAAAGATCTTCAATAAACATCAATCCGCCTGACTGAGAAACGGTGGAGAAAAAGCCATTCAAGATTCTTGCTGCCGTGAACTGAGCATAAGTTGAAGCAGTAGTACACCAGATGGCAGTCCACAGAGCCATTACCAGAAACCAGAACATCACAGGAGCTCTTCCGAAATAGTTTGAAAGGACATTGACAAATAATCCCCCTCCTCCTAGCATGAACGCGTTGCCTGCCTGTGAATGATTGACGGTATCGGGGGTGATGCTCCAATCCTCTGCTTGCTCAGTCAATGTTACTGCTCCCGTAGCACTGCCATAATCGGGTAGAAAAGCACTAAACGACACTACTAATAAGATGATGTTTTTTCTCGTTTCGGACCAATTCAGTGGATCTAACTGACTGTCAGTGGGCTGGGGATCATCTATTGTTGAAGGCAGTGGTGGAGGTGTGGAGCCAATGGCGACAGAAAAGTGGTTTTTTTCCTGTGACACATCCTCAATGACCTGGAAGCTGCTCTCAACCATATCTTTGGAAGCCATTTTGGGTGGTCTTTTATAGCGGATCTTAATTTAATATAAAGTTAAACTACCGGGATCACCTAATTACAGGACAATAAAGACAATGATCAGCGGCTGATGCAACAAAAAAACTGGGCGCCTTAGCTTCTCACTATAAACGATCTAAAGAGGCCAATTCTTGTGATCCAGACCACCGCCTACTTGACGTTGCTTGATATTTCTTATGAGATAGATATAAAAGATATACTTTCCAGAACATATCCAAGAGCGAGGATAGTCAATGCGAGACCGTTGTACCTGACAGCATAGGTAGAAGTGCCTCCACAACGGTGCGTGGTGCCTATCCGAAGAGACTCCGGGCAACAAGTTTCCTCCGGTAGCTAGCAAACACGAACTGGCCCAGCCATCCACATAAAAGAACCCCCCATAGAATCCAAGCCCGAGCGAAGCGAGCCACGGGTCTGGGCAGAGCCCAGCGGCCGGAGGCCGAGCAGGGGTTTCCAAAAAAAAAACATACATGGCTTTAAAATTCATACAGATATACACAACCGCCCCGTACGCTACCTGGCAATGCCTTCTTCCATTTTGGTGAGCATGGAGTCCACGTGCTCAGTGTCTTCAGTGAGTACTTTGGCCAGGTAGGCTATGCCCGTTTGCTGGGCCTTGAGGATTTTGGAAAGCTTATCAAGCTGCTCCTCGTCGCGTTCCCAATCGAGGATATTGGAAGAGCCAACAGCTGAAGATGAGCCGTTGGATGCAGAGGTAGAGCTGGAGCCAGAGACCGCGGTGGTGCCGTACACCGACACCTGATGGTCGAGAGCACGGGCTCGCTCACGTAAAACCTTCATACGAGCCCACACTTCATTGATACGGCCAAACACGGCCGGGTTATCGATTTCTTTATTCAGAGCCTCGAATTTCTGTTTCAGCACTTCCTCGTCAGGCCGTAGAACATAGCCTCTACTTTTAATGACCTGGATTTTCACTGCCAGCGCCAGGGTCCTATGCACCAGTTTAGAGTGTCGGGCCTTCATTTCGCTGATCTTCACCGTCGTATAAAGATCATGGCGAGTAGACAGCTCGTTCAGCTTGTTGTTGATTTCATGCATTCGAAGACGATAAGCATTGACCTGCTGCTGTTGAAGAGCCACTCGTCTCTGTAAATCCGAGAATCCTACGGCCAGTACCGGTACCGATGAAGCATCCGGTCGCTTCTTCACAGCCTCGTCCCATTTAGACTGGTCCTGCTCTGCAGGTTTCGCGTATAACAGAGCCTGATCCGCAGGCACTTTATTATAAAAGTAGTATTGGAATCCGCAATTGGCACTGGTTGGATCATACGAGTCTTTAATTTTCTGTAGTTGGTCTTCCACAGATGGCGATAAATTACTAGCCACTGCCGGTCGTGGCTGAGCCACCGCTTGTGAATTAAAACTCATATTCATGGACGAGCCTAATTGACTTGCTTGTTGGCCTCCAAAGCCCGACCCTGAACTCGAACTTCCCATTCCTCCACCTCCACCTCCACCAAACATCGACTGACTCAGCTGGTCCGACGGTTTGGACCACGAAAACGACGGCTGACTCATCTACTAATTTTTTTGGGGGTTATATATCCTTCTGGCCTTGCTCAATTCACTTCTCGAGAAGTTCACCAACTTTTGTTTACCGTGTGCCCATCGCATGTTAGGGTTCGTGCCGCGCACGCCGCTTCACCACTCATACCGGGTGGGCTCTGCCTCCGGCGGCTGGGCTCTGCCCAGACCCGTGGCTCGCTTCGCTCGGTTTGGGAAATAGCGGTCAAATTCAAATACAAATACTAAGAGACATGGATTAATTGAAAAAGTGGGTGGGGACTAACAAAAAAATAATGGTGGGAAAGAGACTTTTGAAAACCGCTCTCGTGTCGTAACAGAATAAACCAAACAAGAATCATTATATTATATAAACCGTGCCTGCCGAGTTTAAAAAGCGTGGGAAAACGTTTCGTGAGGTTAGGTGGTGGTTGGTTCAAGTGGTTTAGAAAAGAACTATAGCCAGACCGGCAGCGGCTACCATGAGACCACTGTTAAGCATAACAGATGTAGCAGATCCAGATGCTTCAGTACTACTGGCACTGGCAGTAGAGGTTGCTACAGCACCTGAAGTGGCAGACGATTCCGGCGAAGCTGACGACACAGCAACAGAAGTGCTTCCATTGTTGAAAAGAGCAGTTGACACTGAAGAACTGGTAGAATTAATATAACCAGTAGACGTGGAGATCGCCGACGTGGTGGAATTGGCCGACGAAGAAGATGAGGTAGGAATAATTGATGACGAGTTGGTCGAGGAAGACGAAGAAGACGACGAAAATGACGACGACGAAGATGAAGTTGATGACGGCGCTGGCGAGCTGGTAGTGGCATTAATTGCAATGGCGACAATTGGAGCCGGCTCGGTGGTCACTATAGCTTCAGTTGAAACCGCACTGGTTTCATGATAAACTATCGACCCAGACACAACCGTGACATAGTCATAAATGGTCGAATAGATTGTAGTGGTGATTTCCACCGAGGCTTGCGCAGAAACAACTGCTGCTCCAGCTGCCACAACTGCCATAGCAGACGGTACTGAAAACTTCATCGCGACGAGGGTATAAAATTGTTGGTTGGGTAAACAATTGATAGAAATAGAATCAAATGAAAGACGTGAACGGCACGCGACAAACAACTAACAAAACTAAAGACTAACCAGGATTTTAAAACGAAGGAAAACAGTTGGTCAAAAAGGTGTGTAGACAAGAAAGTCCAAAAAAATTTACTTGAACGTGAACGTGAACGTGAACGTGAATGTGAAGTGAAGATTTAACAAGGAAAGGATGAAGAAGAAATAGAAAATTATCAAGAGTGCGAGAAAGAGAAAATAAAACGCCAGACACTGCAAAAATCAGGAGAATAGGCCAGCAGCAGGAGTCTAGGGTTTAGAGCTTATTTAGGTACAGACTTGCATAGTTTACGTGCATTGGATTGTGTACCTATTGCTCGATGTGGTAAGAATGGGGCAGATGAAAAATGCACATGGGAATAGGGGAGAAAAAGCAAACAAAAAGTAAACAAAAATGTCACACCGGCAATGTTGTGCAATAGGGGTGAAGCGAATGAGAAGAAAAAAACGTAAAAAAAACGTAAAAAAAAATGTAAAAAAAACCTAAAATACCCAGTGACATAGAGGGCGACATGAGAGTGTAGCCTGACGTTTTCTCATTGTACTCACTGATTAGCTAGACGCTGTGTCCACTGAGCCGGACGTTGTACTCACTACTTGCGAGACGGAGTCCTCGACGGTGTCCTCGACGGCTAGCGTTGGGATTGTTGCCACGATGATGCGACTTTCGAATCCCCCGTCGTCAGATACACAATGAGCGACCCGGCGATGCAGTGCCAAGTCGTCACGATCGATCTGGTGATCCCCAGGCCCACCGACATTTCTCGCCTACCGGCCGGCCAAACATCGAACAAAGCCCACGAGACCCCCGCCGGAGCGAAGCGAGCCACAGGTCTGGGCGGAGCCCAGCCGCCGGAGGCAGAACCCCAGCGCCCCAGAACCCCAGCAGCGCTCGCGCCAGTTCTCGCTCGGGTCGACAAGCGGAGCGCGCATGGTGGATGCAAGGCCCACTGGCTGTCCGTATTAGGAAGGTGCCAAAAGATGCAATCCGTTTACGATGCATGGTCATAGCTGTGGAGCTGTTTAGGCAACTTAAATTCCATTCCCAGCGAGCAGCGAGGGCTAGGCTGTCGGGGTCAGGTACCAGGGTGGGTGGGCATGCCGCTGGCAGCTGGGCTCTGCCCAGACCCGTAGCTCGCTTCGCTCGAATGATAATAAATAGTGTATTGTGACTGCGGTGGCAGCGCTACAACTGTCGGATGCTGGGGTCAGTCCATCTGTGTTCCACCTGGCGTGAACGGGCCAGACACACACCGAGCGCAGCCCACGAAGCCCCAGCCCGAGCGAAGCGAGCTACGGGTCCGGGCAGAGCCCGGCTGCCAGAGGCGCCACGATTAGGCCAGACGGCGCTCAAGCTCGAGCTCGATCTCTTCCAGAGCTCGCATCTGGGATCGAGTGGTGAAGGGCTGGCGCTCGACAAAGTTCATGACCACCTCGAGGTAGCTGAGAACCTGGCCGGGCGACGGCAGCAGGGCATCGGTGTCTACACTTACAGCAGCAAGTTTGGACGCCTGAGCCGAGTCGTCCTCTTCGGCCTCGTCCTCGTCAATCTGAAACAGGCCAAGGTGATAATTGATTATAGCCTGTAACACCTCGGACTCGTCGACATCCTCCACGCCCACCGACTCTTCGGCCGAGAACGCGATGAAGCTACCCAGGTCAATCATATCTGGCAGTTGCTGGGTCTGCCACAATTGACCATAACTGGGCTCGAGGATTTGAGGGGTCGGGAAACTGCTAACGGCTGGCACGCTGTTAACGTTGTTGACGTTGTTGTTATTGAGACTCGACGAAGGTGGTGGCATAATCAGGGGATTACTACCGTTGCCATTTCCATTGCCATTGCTATTGCCATTGTTGACAACTGAGGACCCTGCTAGCAACTTTTGTCGCGCCTGTTTACCAAGGGTAGGTAATACTGATGCTTCATGGAACGCATACCGGATGGAATCTGGCGAGATGTCGTGGTCCCATGCCTTTACGGCCCAACGAAGCGCCTCCCGCATCGTCACCACTTCCAACGGGTTCTGGGCTTTGGCGTACGACTGGCACATGAAATCTAGCCAATGTTTCCGGTAAAAGATCTTGAACTGGTCTATAATGCCCTTTTCAAGCGGTTGGAAAAACGATACCGAGTTGGATGGTAGAAACTGTACTCGAACGTTGCCCGGTGGAGGAGCTTCAGCTAATCCCTGAATATGAGCCGAGAAATTGTCCATCACCAGTAAAACAGACCGCCCTCCAACATGTTCGTAAAAAGCTTGTAACCATTCCTCCATAATCGAACCAGTAAGCCACGCATTCTCATTGGACCTCCAGTTACTATCAATGGCATTCAGATTGACATTGGCCAAACTGCGGTATTCTCGTGCTCGACCAATGCTCCATAGAGGCAATTTATCTGTACCAGACGCATTGGTGCAAAGAATTAGAGTGATTTTCGAACGATCTCGAGCAGTACTGGACGAAGTAGGAGGTCGGCGCCAGAATAGACTGGTCTCATCCATAGTATAGATATTTTCAGGAGCAAAGTTGCCAGTTAGTTGCTGAATAGACCGGATGTCCACCGCCGTGGCATCTCCATATTGTTTATATGTCTTGTATCGACCTTTAAACCGCGACACCCATCCGTTTGAGAACGTTGGTGGGTTCTGATCCGCGTACATAGGCACTTGTTGCCAAATGGTTTTGGCTGCTTTAGTCAAAGTTTCTCCAGACACTGCTGAAGGGAACGCGCTTTTGCCGCGTTTTTTCTCAATCGCTTGTAAATAGTCGAATAAAATGGCCTCCAGTTCCGGCCATTGAGCACTTCGCTGGCGAAACGCCGACGACGGAGCTCCTACCGCAAAGTCCAGGTGCTTGTATCGATCATGGAGAGAATGTGATATGGCAGCCTGACTAATGACCCGGCCAAACTGCTCATGGAACCAGATAATCGACTTGGCCTGACTGGGTCGCGGGTCTTGGGAGAAAAACCACTCTCGAAGCGCTTTCCGCTGCTCGTGCGTGATGGCCGTACGCTTGACTCGAGGCTTACCAGACCCAGAAGGTTCGTGGTCATGGTCGTCGTCTTCGTCGTCATCTTCGTCCTGAAGCCCGTTCTCGTCGTCGTCGCCGCCGCCGCCGCTGCCGCTGCCGCCAGCTCCTGGTCCAGACACAACGTTGGCCACAGCCGCCGCCACAGCAGCTACCGCTTTGGCAGCCTCTTCATCAGTAGCATTGGTCGGGTCATGACCATGACCATGGCCCCCGCCTAGTCCCATGCCAACCACTGCCGGGTCCAGGTTCGACCCCAGGCCATGAGCTGCCACCGTAGCCGCGTCCAGTCCACGGTGATGTTGTTGCTGCTGCTGCTGCTGTTGATGATGGTGATGGTGGTCTGTCAACCGCGTGTCCACATAAGAGTCCGGCACGTCTTTAAGAGCGCCTGTAACAACACCGCCATGTCCACTTAGAATCTGACTGGCCGCGTTATTAGCTGCCTGGAGAGCAGCTGCCGCGGTGTTGGACGCTTCAATCAGTGCCGGATCGTGTGCAAAACTGGTCTCGTCAATGTGAGACGGCGGCTGTTGCTGCTGTTGCTGGCTCAGCGGTTTACGAGCTCGTGCCATCTTCTCCTTCTTCTTCTTCTTCTTCTTCTTCTGACTCCACTTCTAATATTCCTCGAAGCCCTTTTCAATATCACTATATCAAACCCACTTGACACCAATATCGCCTATTTGAATATCCCCCGAAATAATGCTCACACGAGTTCTCCACCAATATAAAAATATCTTCCTCAACCACTCG
>JANIWN010000120.1:0-24883 GCA_030555635.1 Sugiyamaella neomexicana | reverse complement strand
ACGAAGCAGATTACTTATCTTTACCCTCGCTCTAAAAATAATAATTTAAAGGGTAGACGAAGACTGATATAATGGAATTGATGCTCAGAAGAGAATAGGAAGCTACCTGTAAGCGTCCAGAGCGGCCGTCTCTTCAGTGACTCTCTTATGCAGACCTTTTTCGACTTGTTGACCAATATAGCTTTCAATCTCTTTACTGAACGGCACCGTGGGCTTAGGAGGCAGTTTAGACAGCTCGTCGAGAAGCTTTTTGGTCTCTGGGGTCTGGGGCATTTTATTGGGCAACAAGGACTTGAGATCTTTGGCCGTGACCTTGTCGCCGTCCTTGACACGTCTGAAACGAGAGTATGGGTTTCGAATCTGATCCAGAGCTCCTATTGGCACAGGAGGCTCGAGAAGCGAAGTGACATAATGGGTTCTTTCATCAACCACATCAGCAGGAGTGGCAAGCATTTCCTTACTGGCTTTAACTGGTTCTCCTCGAGGGTAAGGGATGATGATGGAGCTATCATGAGCAGCTCGTCTAATCTTGCGAACACTGTTTGTATGATTATCAAAATAAGTGCCTTCAAATTTGATTGAATGAATGGCCACATCTTCTTCTGTGCCATCTTCGTTTTTGATTTTCGTAACGAGTCGTAACTTTTTATAGTGGATTGGAACTGGAACACTGACTACTGGTTTCGAATGGCCCTCGGACCACAGTTCCTTTGGGAGCACGAATTTTTCAGACTGTCCCAAACCTTCGACCATATACGCATTACCGTTTTCATATACCGATCTAATAATGCCGATTTTGTTTCTTTCTGGGCCACGCAGCATCTGGACTCTGTCACCAACGACAAAAGGCAGTTCATCTTCTGCTAGCCGTTCAACCTCCTTTACCTGGTATTTGGATTGAAATTGCATGAAAGGAGGACTAGCATTTCTCATATTGCTCTCGGCAATGACCTTTGCCAGACCTTTCAGTTCGCTGACATTTCTTGAGAATTTCGGGTTGACCATTGTGCCAGCGATATGGAAGGTTAGTAGTTAGTTTAGAGTGGAAACGTGAAGTTCACAGGGCAACTTTTCAAAATTTCGAAAGGGCAAGGGTAACGCCGCTCTAAGCGAGGCGCCGCCGCTCATTCTCAATAATAATATAATAAAAATAATAATAATAATATAATAATAATAATCGTACATAGAATTAATAGCTCTAGCAATTACTGGTCGCTAATTAGCGGTCGTTACAGATAGCAATAAACTCTTCTTCATTAATAGCTCCATCCTGATCCAAGTCAAATTCATCAATCATAGCATGTAATTCCTCATCATCCAAGTTCTCGCCCAGCTCTTGAGCGACTCTTTTCAGGTCGGCGAAATTGATTTTTCCTTTATTAGTTGAGTCAAACAAGCTGAATGCTCGCTTGATTTCCTCTAATGGATCTCTTGCTAGAATTTTGGCAGTCACTGATGAGGTTAGTAAGATCTTGGAGAGGACTATATACTACTACTACTTACTGACTTGAGAGAAATCATCAAAGTTTATTAATCTCTGCCCTTGTCTATCATGATCTTTGATTATCTGTAGAACTTCGGCCTTACTGGCTTCGAACCCTAAAGCTCTCATAGCCACTTTGAGCTCGTGGTAATCGAGATGTGAATCATTATCAGTATCAAACACGGAAAACTAGCAACTATTAGTCTGGATAATCTTTATGGACATATTTAGTTCATTACTTACGGCTTCTTTCATTTCAGTCTTTTGTTCATCACTTAATTCTCGAGCACTGTTTGGTATTGGTGCGTTGACGGAACCGACTCCACGATTGTAGGGTGCTGTATTCATATTACTTGGCTGGGCCGGGTGGGTAGCGATAGATCCAAATAACGGAGCTGTTCTTCTTCGAGAAGCCATTGTGTATGAAGAGCAAAGGCGTGTTCAAGAACCGTTGTCGAAATGAAAGCCAAAATGTGTAGAAGATCATCTAAGTAATCGCGTTTAATTTGGAGACGCGTTTATGGGTAAGGGGGATATAGCACGTGACTGCTATCGGTTGTTATAATTGATTGATACCAAATATCTCTTTCGAGAGGGTATTTGTTAATATATCAAGTGATATTTTAGTCAATTGGTTCAAGATGTACTTATAGGTGGAAGGAGTTGGGCTATTCGCGCTGTTTATAATTGGAAGTAGTTGAATTATCAGCGTTGTGACAGTTTTAATGGCCAAAAGCACTGAGTGCTGGCTGGGTCTTTTCTATTTAATGCCGGTTCTCATTTCATGGTAAACTGATCTTTCTAGTAGAACCAGTAGAACTAGTAGAACCAGTAGAACTGCAGAACTCTGTGTGTTCATTTATTACTGCAGGTTTACCCCTGAATCTTCAATCTATGTCGATCTGAGCACTATCTGTAGATGTACTCCAGAAACATTTATGATCTACCATTCCTACCTCGCACCACCATCTTAGCTCAAACGAACCGTGGCCGCAGATTGGAAGTCTGCTATGTTACCACTACACCATCTGAACCACTGATATTTTGTCAAATATTGAATGACTGTCTATATATATCCCCATATTTTCAGCCGTATTTAGTATTTACTTATACATGACCACCCATCACACTCATTTTATGGCAAATCAACTTTTCCGCTATCTGAGCTGGGTTCTTCAGAATGTGAGTTTTTGATCTCTGTTCATTACAGCTTGGTACACTCAGCTCGTACTAACATAATACTAGGTCGAGAATTGTCAAAGTACGTTTGGTTGGTAAAGTGGAGACCCCTAAATTGTTTGCCCTCTAACTTATATATACAGCTGTCAATTGCCGGCGTGCGATCCTTTGAACAAAACGATCGCCAGAGCATTACGTTTGGCGTGCCATTGACATTAATCGCTGGCCAGAATGGTACTGGGAAAACAGTAAGTCATACCTGCCTCTCATCCCCCTTCCCTTCCCCCCTCTTGACTGACTATTAGACAATCATCGAATGCCTGAGATATTCAACTACAGGAGATTTGCCTCCTAACAGTAGGGGCGGTGCTTTTATTAACGACCCGAAAGTTCATGGCGACAAGGAGGTAATGGCCCAAATCAAGCTTGCATTTCTAAATGTCGACAAGAAACAAATGGTTTCTACTAGAAATATGCTACTGACAGAAAAAAAGGCTAGTCGCACCTTCAAGACTTTGGAAGGGTTACTTACAGCAATCGATGAAGTAACAAGAAATACCGCTACTGTCAGTACTCGGTGTAATGATATGGATAAACAGGTCCCTCTATATTTAGGGGCATCAAAAGCTGTATTAGATTACGTTATATTTTGTCATCAGGAAGACAGCTTATGGCCTTTGGCTGAACCCACCGTAGTCAAGAAACGATTCGATGAAATATTTCAGGTCTCCAAGTATACAAAGGCTATAGACTGCCTTAAAACATTAAGAAAAGAAAACGCAATTGATATCAAATTGGCTCAAAAGGATGTTCAGTATCTGGAGACCGAAAAGGAAAGAGCCGAAAAGGCAGAAAGAAGAGCTGATGCTCTTATTATCCAGATTGATGTCTATACCAAAGAGGCCGACGAACTGAAAGATAGAATGGAAGTTGTTTCTTCAGATACAAATGAGTTTCTTGATAAAAATCAGAAATTTCAAGAGAATATTTATAAATTGCGTACTGCTCGTGAGCAGCGCGATCACACAGAGCAGAATATACACCGACTGGAGGAAGGATTGGAAGTAATGAGCCAGACAGATGAAGAACTCAAAGCTATTCTAGATGATTTTGAGGCCAGAGTTGAGGAGCATAGAGAGAAAAACGATTCTCTACAGTCCCAGTTGGTAACATACCAAACAAATTTGGCAGCTACTCGTCGTAAATTCAATGAAATGAATTTAAAAGAAGGCCAGCTGAAAGCTGAGGCTAATGCCCAGTCAGCAAGATTGAAAGAAAGAAGACAGTTTGTCATTGACAAGACCGAGAAGCTGAATATAATGGACATTCAACATGAAGCTGTGAATGACAACGATGATCACCCTCACAGCAACGATGAAGACCACTATATTAATAGATTTGATAAAAGCTTAGATCGGGGCCTGAAAAGATTACAATCTGAGCAGGATTCAATCCGTCTTAAAGGTACTGAGGCAGAGAATGAAATTGCCATCAAAATCCAGAGTCTCACAACTCAGAAGCTTCGCTTGGAACAGCAGAAGCTTTCAAGTGCCGAATCAGTGAAATCGTTTCAGACTGAAATAGATTCTCTTCAAGACGCCATCTCAAGCAATAAAGTCGATGAAGGATCACTTGCATTTGAAAAGTCCTCTCTTGAAGAACAAATACGAAAGCTTGAATTCGCGCAATCCAAGTTTAGTGAGAATGAGCAAAAGGGTGAAATTACCAAAAAAAGATCCGAGCTCGCTCTTATTGAAGAGGAACTTGAAAGCAATAATGCTGAACTAGCAATTTCTAACCAGTATGCTGATGATCGTGCCAAAATCAAATTGCTCAAAGATGATCTCACTAAAAGACAAGCAGGGTTGAAGTTAACAACAGAGCGGTATAATATTGAATTCGAGCGCCTTGTTGGAAAGACTATTGACCCCAAATCTGTCGAGGCTGACTTACAATTGGCTGTTAATCGCGCCACCAAGTCAGTAGATATACAAGCGAGTATAGCTGAACAAGCACAAAAGTCTGTCTCTCAAACCGAAGCTACAATTGCACTTATCAGTAAAGAAGTGGAAGATAGAGAAAATGAGTCTAAAACGCTACGCACTGAGTTAAAACAAGTATTTACAAGCCTAGATTATGAGGAAGACACGGATCCTGTTGTCGATTATGAATCTATAGTGTCCGAGCTAGATAAGGATCTTTCTGATTCTATTCATGCTGTTGAAGGCAGTTCTTTTATGGCAGGCTATTTCAAACAAGCTAGACAGCAGGCTGAGACGAATAACATTTGTTTTCTCTGCGAGCGTCGGTTTGAAGCCAAGCAGGATCGTATTGATTTCATCGACAGTATCATCAAAAGAGCCGACAAACTACCTGGACAGGACGATGATCTGAAAGAGCAGTTTAAGTTAACTCAGTCAAATCTGGCCCAGGCCCATAATGCTGGACCATCTGTTAAACGAATTAGGTCTATCGAGTTATCTGAGATTCCCAACAAACGTGATGCCTTGACTAAACTGAGAGCAAAGTTAGATGAGGAGACCAGTGAGCTACAGCGTCATATAGAACAGTTAGATTCACTAAGGTCAGATCTGAAGGAGGTTGAAGCATTACGAACTGTTGCTGGGGACGTTTCTCGCACTCATCAAGCTATTGAAGAGTTACAAACCCAGGTAGAGAGTAATGAGAGAAGAGCTGAGAGCAGCAGTTCATTGAATGTAAAGACAGCAAGTGAAATTCATGAGATCCTATCTGACCTGAACAATAGAGCCAAGGCAATTAGAACGGATATTTCACGGTTACAAACAAGCAACGAGCTAGCGCTGGCCGAAATCAACCAGCTGAAAAACAATATTGCTGTCAAAAGACTAGAAATCAATAAAATGGAGTCTCTATTATCTGATAAGACTAGTAAGGGACATGCTATAGCCAAGCTCAGGGAAAAGGTCTCCTCAACTAGAGATGGTATCCGTGAGGCCAACCAGAAATTGGATGTCCTAATACCTCAATTAAAGGAAAACGAAAAGCAGCTCACAGAGGCAAAACTCGAATCTACCGCTGCAGAAAAAGAGCTGAGCAACAAGTATACTAGGATGAATGAGATTTCTAGTGAATTTCACCGGTTGAGCAAAGCGATCAATGATTATATCAGCAAAGGCGGTGATAAATTGTTGGAAGAATGTCAGACCACTGTCAAACAGCTTTGCCATGAAGTCGATGATATAGAGACTCAGATTGCTAAAACCAGCAGCTTAGTTTCAGAGAAAGAAAAGGAGCTTTTCGATATGAAAGGTTATGAAAGAAAGGTTCAGGATAATCTCGAAGTTCGTCGACTTAATCAAAAACTACTAGACTTACAGGTTATGATTGTTGAACTAGAAAGTCATGACGCGGAACGAAACAAGGAAATATATGAAAAGGAAATGACTCGATTGAGAAACGAGTACTCTCAATTGAACTCAAAATACTCGAGTAAAATTGGTGAAATCAAGCAGCTTGATGATCAGCTGAAAAATATCAATGAAGAGCTACAAAGTGAATTTCTTAATGTCAAAGAAAACTATCGAAAAGCTATTATCAAATTAGAAACAAGAAAAATTGCTAATGAAGATTTGGTGAAATATAGTAAAGCCATGGACAGTGCAATCATGCAATATCACAGTGAGAAAATGAAAGAAATCAACGCCATTATCGATGAACTGTGGAAAAAAACATACACTGGTACCGATGTTGATACGATTATGATTCGATCTGACCATGAAAATGCTAAAGGGAATCGCACTTATAATTATCGAGTGTGTATGATCAAGGATGATGCTGAGTTGGATATGAGAGGTCGGTGTAGTGCAGGTCAAAAGGTGCTGGCATGTATAATTGTGCGACTAGCGTTAGCAGAATGTTTTGGCACAAAGTGTGGTATCATCACTCTTGATGAGCCCACCACCAACTTGGATGAAAGAAACTGCGAGGCTCTGGCAAGAAGTCTGGGCCAGATCATTGAATCCCGACGAAGTCAGGAGAATTTCCAGTTGATTGTCATTACCCATGATCAGAATTTCATTGCCCATATGAATGCATCTGCATACGTGGATAAATATTTCCAGGTCAGTAGAAATGCTACACAAGGGTCTAAGATTGAGTGTTTACCAATTAGCCAGGTCATGTATAGATGATATATATATTTATTATTATTATAATAGCAGATATTATATATGACTACTCATATTCTCCTAAAGCATCGTCAACTGCTTTTCGATACTGTTGTTGACGTTCGGCCTGGTCGAGGAATATTTTATATTTAGCATGAACAAGCTTATAATCAACCGAGTCGACTGAATCTGGGTGAACAACTGATCCATTACCACTAAGTTTAGACATGACCTCCCAAAGAGTCAGTTTACCATCAGAAGCTGCCTTAGCTCCCAACATGGCAGCTCCCAAGACTACTGCAGCATCGATATATTTCGGAATAATTACTGGCATACCGGTACAGGTAGCCATAAGCTTGGTAAGAAGATTATTACGACATTGTCCACCAGAAAGATAAATTTGATTCACCTGATGACCAGCATCATTTAAACTTTCAATAATATGACGGGTCTGCTGGCCAATGAACTCTACGGCTGCTAGATACTTGATGGCCAAGGCGTTCAGTGAAACATCCATGCTTTCACCAACTACAGAGCCTCTCATAGAAGAGTCGGCAATTGGGGACCGGTTGCCATACAAATCGCCATAGAAAAAATAATGTCTCGCTAAGTAAGCCACAGAAGGCGCATCTTGTTCTGTTTTGAGATGTTCCAAGAGGTTATTCAAAATTTCAAATTGACTAACTCCTTGCTTTTCAGCAGTGGCCTTCAATTCTGCAGAAGCAGGATGAGTGGTTAAAACATGATGCAATAACTCACCAGTAGTCGATTGACCACCTTCTGCGAGCCATCTATCAGGCATCAGAACATTTTTATAAGGGCCCCATACTCCAGGCACAAAAACAGCCTCTTTGGACATGACCAAGTGACAGGTCGATGTTCCAGCGACAGCTGCCAATCGACTAAAAACAGCATCCGAACCCGTGGCATCTTCTTCAAGATCTGTTTTGGCTGCAACCGTGCCAATCCAACCAGCATAAGCATCAATGACACCACTACCGACGGCAATTTTGACGCCGGGGCCAACTAATCCTAACTCGTTAGCTGCCTTGGGGGTCAAGTAGCCAATTGTTTCACCAGCAGACAGGTATTCACCATTGTCACCAATGACACCACCCACGCGACGGAAATTGTCCTCGACAAACTCGGAAAGTCCAATTGTATTAAGGAATTCTTCAGACCATCCTTTTACACTACCATCTACGCCAACTGGAACGTATCCTTGCTTACAAACAACAGAGCAGAAGGATCTTGTTTCTGCGCCAGTGGCGCGATGAGTAAGATAATCAGCCAAGTCATAAAACTTACACTGCTCAAATAATCCTTTTGGCATATTTTCTTTCAACCACTTTGCCTTGGGGATTTCCATTTCAACCGACATGCCACCTCCGACGTAGCGAAGTAAGGTATGGCCCGTTTTATTTATCTGTTTGGTCTGTTTTTCAGCTCGATGATCCATCCATAATATAATATTCTGATCGTTGTTGCTAAAGTCGGGACCTACAGCCACAGGCTTATCATCCTTTTCATGAATTACAACCAGAGAACAGGTGGCATCGAATCCAATTCCCTTTATTAGTTTGACATCCACTTTCGAATCTTGGAGGATCTTTTGGGAGCAATAGCAGATGGAATCCCAAATCTGATCTGATGACTGATTCCAGTAGGAACTTTTGGGAGACCACCGAGAAATGTCTTTAGAGGCAAGTGCCACAATCGTGCCATGAGAGTCGATTAGACATGCTCGAGCAGAACCAGTGCCCACATCGACACCTATGTAGTAAGACGCTTCTATAGATTCGGACATAATTGAGGAATAAAAGAAAGAGACAGTTTACAAGTGAGTAAAATAAAACGAAATAAAACGTCAAATAAAAAATTACAGCAAAAATCACAGCCACAAGAAACCCTTGTGTTTTTTTTTTATCAGTCGGATGACTTGCTGAGTTTAGATGGCTGTTTCTGCAGTGATGTTCGGAGATTTAGCCAAAGTACGAAGATGTCGAAGTAGATCGTTTGGTGGAATTGTCTCTAGAATAGTCAATTAAGTCTGTCTATCAACTGAAAGCTGAAAATGAGGGGAAGAGCAACCTGTAAAGAGTGTGGACTCATTAGTCACACAATTGAAGGAAAAGACAAGAAAATACTGGGAAAATAAATACAATGAAAATACAAGGAAAGCATTGCTCTCCTCCTCCTTCCGACAACCCCGCCACGCATGGGTTGCATTTTTCCGGCGAGAAGTGGGGGTAGGTCCAGGTCAGCTAAGTTATGTTCGCAAGGCTGAGGGGAAAGTTGCTGCAAGCGATACAGGGGTCATGGATAAACTAGATGATGGTAGATAAGGTTATATTGATTTGGTCCTATTCGCTATGTGAGCAGATATTATCGGAGCATGCATTGTTTAGAAATAGAGCATTGAGGGGACCGCCTGGTGACCGTCTGGTCTTTTCTCCTAAATATATATCCAAGTATCGTATATTTATATATTTATATATTACAATATAAAGGTGGATACGGATGACACCTGTGCAGAACTCCTCGTCAGCTTCTAGTGGAGATCGTTGCTTATCAATTTCGTAATAAATGAATCTTGATCAGAATCTTCATATATGGCATTCCCCAGGATCTTCTTGCTGCCTTACCCCAATCAGATAAGGGTTAGGAAGTGCTAATTAAAGTACGCATCATTATCGCGTTTAACCACGGACGTGTTAGCAATTAATGTATTTTCCATATCCTAGGCAGAATGGATGACGATTGGAATCCCGAATATCATAATGAGGCTCTTGCTGAAGATGAAGATGTGAGTTAGCAGAATGATCTGGGAGAATAAAAACTATTATCGTTTTACTAACAATCAAGGACTACAAAACTTATAAAGACTCTACTCTCTATGCCATTGAGGTATCTGCATCCATGTTAAAAGGTACAGATCTTGAAGGTGTAGATAAAAATAAAAGCAAGCCCGCGGTTAAACTGGCACTTGAGGCAGTATATGAATCTATCAAGGATAGACTCCTCACAAGCCCTGGAGATATCTCTGGTATCATTCTATACGGTACCAAGAAAACGACCGATGCAGCATATCCTCTATGTAACATTCTTATGCCTCTTGGAGCACCATCAGCAAGTATTCTTCGTACTATCCGGACAATTATAGAAGGTGAGAGAGTTATCTGTCGTTTTGCCCTGCTGGTATTCATTTGTGCTAACGATGTTTTTAGATGATGCAAGTTTCGAAAAAGAGATTGAAGCGAGTGAGACGCCACCTTCATTAGGCGTTGTATTTCAGCTGGCAATGCAACAGTTTGATAATGTTTCGAATATTAGATCATCGAGACGATTTTTCATCATTACAGATAATGATAACCCTACCTACTCCAATGCCCAACAGCGAACAGCTGCTAAAACGAATGCTGAGGAACTGGTTAACAAGAACGTTATTATTGAACCAGCGTTTGTTGTTCGAAAAGCACCCGACCAAACAGAAATGGAAATATCACCTTCTTCATTCAATATGTCTCTTTTCTGGGATGATATTCCCTTCACTAAACCGTTAGATGAGGAGCAAGAAGACGATGTTGATAGGGAACCGGTCCCATCGAGTTATTTCGTGTCTGATCTGAGTATGCGATCAAGTCTATTATCGAGACGGAATCCCAAAAGAGCTTTACTCAGTAATCGAATTGAATTAGCACCAGATATCCAAATTGGAATCAAAGCATATCTAACATTTTCTAAACAAAGGTTTATGAGAACTCATTATGTTTATACACAGGGCGAAGAGAAGCAGTTTGTAAAGTCTGAAGTTAAAATGACCGCTTCAGACACTGCCAAAACAGTTCAACCAGAGGCCATCAAGCGAGCTTATAAGTTTGGTGACACTTATGTATACTTTACTCCTGAGCAGGTGGATGCTATCAGAAAGATAGAAGAAGATCCCATAATTCGAATTATCGGATTCAAAAGCCCTAAACTGGTTCCGCCCGAGTATAACAAGAGACACTCTATATTTATTTATCCATCAGATGCTCAATTAACTGGGTCAATTAGAGCGTTCAATTCACTATACCGAACAATGCTTGAAAAGAACAAAGTTGCCATAGCATGGGCAGCTCTGCGCCAGAATTCAATTCCCGAGCCATGTGCGCTATTTGCAGTTGCCGAAGAAACAGAGACTATTGGTGGGTCGACAATCCAGGTGACTGCTCCGGGCTTTCAATTAGTTCATCTTCCTTTTGCCGATGACATTCGTACCAAACCAAGGCCACCGTTTATGCAAGGTAAGCGTTTACAACAAGCTGAGAATAAGACAACATTGTTATGAATTCTAACTTAAAAAACATAGCGCCGGACGAACTTGTGGATAATTTGGCCCCAATTATTGATAAAATCAAAATGAATGGGTATAACCCAGACCTGTTTCCAAATCCAAGTTTAGAATATCAAAGTCAAGTTCTCCAGGCCATTGCATTGGGTGAAGAGGCTCCCAAGACTCCTAGAGATTTGACGATACCCAGGTATACAGCTATTCACAAGGTAAGTGTAAGAAGCGGGGATGGGGTTGTTGCTCGCACACTATTAACATACTACATAGAGAGTAGGTGGAATGCTGGAAGATTGGAATAAGCTACTAGATTCTCTAGCACTCGATATGGCCGGTCGTGGCACTAAGAGAAGTAGTAGTAGCGGTAGGTCCAATGATGGTCCAGCAAAGAAAAAAGTTGCTTTGGGAACAGACCGAGAAGATTTTATCCAAGCAGCTAAAGATGATAACCTGACTTTATACACAATCGCTCAGCTGAAAGACTTTTTAAAAAAGTATAGTAAAGCATTTTCTGCTAAAGCAACCAAGCCAGAGCTTATAAAAGTTGTAGAGGAATATTTAAAAAGTCCGTAGTTGTAATCAAATAAAAAGAGCTGAAGTTGGTACAAACGAATCGACTCGTGCCTGCAACTGTAATAGGTGTTTTCAGGGGAACGTTCCTGCGTATCTAAAGTCAAAATAATAAGTACCCATGCACTCAGCTTTTATTAAATCGGAAAAGGTAGCATACGAACGCTATTTATTCATCACATAAGTGCAAAGTGCTCAAAGAATCCATGGCAAATGAAACCACAAACACACCAGCTATATACGTATATATTCAAACATAAAAAGTACATAGCCAGTTACCTTGTTTACATCTTGTTCGGAACATATTTATCTTCTATATAATTATATACTGCATAATCTTTTGTGTAAGTATGTGAGCAGATAGTCCGAGAGCCGCGCGCTAATCTTTAGAAATCTTATCGTCAATGTATAATTGTATGCATATAAATATAGCTGGAAATTACCATTACCAATACTAATAAAGGCATTTAGCAGTGTCAACAACCGGATTTATTTCCACAAAATACACTCTGTGAAATGTCACATATCGCGATTCTTGAAACAGATACGCCAATGGCGCCCGTGTTTGAGAAGCATGGGAGCTACGGGGATCTGTTCAAGCGACTTCTTCTCAAGGCCCAGCTGGACCCTAAATCGGTTGTGAAAAAATACGATGTTGTAACCAAACAAGAATATCCGCCTACTTTGAGCGGGCTTGACGCGATTCTCATTACGGGAGCGAAATATAATGCCTATGACAACGATGAATGGATCATCAAGCTTGTTGATTTCACCAAAAGAGCCATTGATGCAGGAGTCAAGGTAGTAGGTAAGTTCACGACCGGAATCGGACCCGAGTCTCATTCCGCCAATACACCAAGGCCTGCTTAGCAAAGCCTGCCTAGCAAGCTCCTTCCTCCGCGAAGCGGAGCCACGGGTCTGGGCAGCGCCCAGCCGCCGGAGGCGTACCCCAGACTAACTCGCTCTCTTAGGTATTTGTTTCGGCCATCAAATCGCGGCCAGGGCTCTTGGTACTCCAGTAATTGTCAACGAAAGAGGCTGGGAACTGAGTGCAACTCCAGTGGTGCCTACGGCGCGTGGTAAACAGCTGTTTGCCGAGCTCAAAGATGGAGTAAGGATTATGGAGATTCATAGGGACATTGTTCCAGATGTGCCTGCTGATACGGAATTGCTGTTTTCCAACGACTTTTGCTATAATCAAGGCTTTTATAGAAAGGACTCGATTCTCACTTTCCAAGGACACCCAGAGTATAATGAAGACATTGTGAAGACTCTGGTGAGCACCCGGTTAGATATGGGCATTCTAACACGTGACGAGGCCGAAGACGCACTTCGGAGAAGTGGAGATCGTAACGACGGGCCGATTCTTGCAAGAGCTATAGTAAAGTTTATTGTTGACGGTTTAGAGTAGATATAGAAGTATGATTATAGAGTGGTAGTGAGTTGATTGAGTTGTAGTGATTGAGTTGTAGTGATAAAGTGGTAGTGGGTGGCTGGACTATGTGAACCTTGAACGGCAGGATTGAATGTGCTGGGTGGGCCATGGAAATACTCGGCGGCGGGTCACAGCCACACCAAATCGATGGTACATTCAGATAAACCTAGAATTATCGGGCCAGATACATGGTGTAAACTAATAATATACTAGTAGTCTTATCAGTTAGTCCGGTCAAGGACAAAGTTTACGATGGGTCATACAACGAGAACAGATGAGATCTGTTACGACAGTGAAAACTACACATGTGCACATGGCGTGTGCACATGGAGTGTGCCCAGCAACAAATGTACCCCATAAGTATTTTACCAGGTGAGAATTATATAATTCGGCGAAACTGCTTATGCGTAAAGTATTCTCTGCAGATAACAATGGGCGTCCCACTTCTTATGTTGAAATACCTTATCTATAAACTTGCTTAACGCCCTTTGTCTGCCCACCACCATAATCAGTGCTGCTGCTACCACTAAAGCTACTGCTATCGCTTCTGCTGCTTCTACCACTAAAGCTACTGCTGCTACCGCTACTGCTGCCACTCAAACTACTGCTCCTACCGCTCTGCTGCTCCGGGGTTGCTTTTTTTGTATATTAATTCTCGAATTCCCTGCTGCCTAAATTATGGCTGTTTTCGGCTGTGTACATATGTTTAAGCATGATAAAAAGAAACCAACGCACTGATTGGAATTTTCCATGGATGTAAAGGGTAATTGCTACCCCTGATATGGGCCATATACATTAAACTACCAGGACGCGACGCCAAAAAAGGGCCACAGCAGATCCAGTCCTTTATTTAATATCATCCTTGAACTTATATATTATATGACCAGGGTACAATAATTATTGTAATTAATTATCCGAGTCATATGAACTGAGGTCAGTGCTCAGGTGAAACATAAGATATAATTAAACCGACCATATTAGAAGAATTCAATACCCTGTTTTATGGTAGATAAGGCCATCCCGTCATCAATCATTCACCGTCAATTGATACCAAGTTTCGAATTGTGATTTATTTTCGTGCTATCTCTCTCATCTTTGGTTTATCAGGTTTCGAATCGTGAGTTATTTTGTCAGATTTCTCGAATCGTGAGTTATTTTCGTGCTATCTCTCTCATCTTTGGTTTATCAGATTTCTCGAATCGTGATTTATTTCGTGCTATCTCTCTCATCTTTGTTTATCAGGTTTTGAATCGTGAGTTATTTTCGTGCATCTCTCATCTTTCGTTTATCCCTGCTTTACTCTATCGATTATTCATCTGCTCCACTTCTTGAATCATGCTAAAAGTCAAGTCGGCCCCATCTGTGCCTTTGCGATATCGCCGCAAAAAGAATCAACCCCAGTTGCAAATCCAAACCGATCAATTGGTATCTCTGGCAGATTCTGCAAGTCAAAGTAGTGACGAGTTTCCTGGCTTATCTGCTTCATCTGCTTTTAGCAGTCAGTCTCAATGGTCTTCGATCTCCAGTCGTACAGGCACTACAACCAACTCGTCCCCTACATCTACTACAACTAGTGGCAATGCTTGTATTCCAATCTGTGTACAGCTTCCTAGCCAGAAGGTGTATAAATTTGTTTATCCATCCACGTCCGTTGGGAACTTATTACAGGATTTGGTATCGGAGCATCGCTATGAACTAGGTCACGATGCTGAGGATTTTATGTTATGGGAGCAGTTTGATGGTGCCATTAGACGTCCATTACGATCAAATGAATATTTCAAGCACATTGCTCGTTCTTGGGGTATCGAGGGATTGACAAATGTTGGTGGTGGTGGAGTCGCCAGTACCACTATTGATATTCAGGTATTTCATTCCTCCTGCTATTTGGACCCAATTTCACTAGCATCTCTTACTACCCGTAGGGATATTATTAACGAATGCCCCAGACTATCTACGAGCTCGTTTTATTGGTGTACTGGAAGCATCAACATTGACCAATGTTCTTGGAAGAGATGTCGTGTTGACATTAACAATGGTAGTACACTCAGTATACGCACTATGACTGGCGGGTCCAACGCAGATATCCTTCGTACTCTAACTATTGACGAGCATGAGTGTTATGAGGGCTTTTCCAAAAATGGTTCTTTATATACCATCTCATTACGGTCTCAACAAAATCCCCAATATTTCCACAACTCTTTGGATACTGTACATCATTTTGCAACAAATGACAAAGATGACTACAATCTACTGAGAAACATAGTTTTCTCACTTCGAAGTCGGACTGCTGATAAGCAATCGCTTCGATACTCCACTAGCCTTGAAGAGTCCAGGCCTACAGAGAACAACTTGTCTCAGTACTCGCCTACCTTGTCATCACCACCTATGCAGCTTATTTCCAGATGTCACTCTCCCCCCTATTCATCAACTTCAACTTTCTCCAGTTCAGGTAGTGCGGGCACTGCTGATCTCAGATATTCAAACTATCAGCCTCCCTTTACCAAAGAAAGTCTTTTAGGAAGACAACTGAACAAGGCCATCAGTCCTACCAACCAACAACCAGGCCATTATTACCGACAGCCCTTGAAATCTAAATCTACTGGTGATCATGAACCAAGAGATCCAAGACAAGGGCTGTTATATATCTCGCCTGGCACTCAGGCCAGTTGTTATCAGAGACCAAAGGCCACTCAACCATTGCTACCTAATCATTCAATGGCTCTTTTACACCGAGCCAAGTAGACTTGACCGAGTCACTACTCTGCTCTCATCTGAGCTCTCACTGAGTTATCAAACCGAGCTAACTGCTCTGCGTCTTTTTTTATTATTTACACATTACCACCTACTGGTACTAATGATTCCATGCCTATATGATACTACTTGTACTCTCTACTTTAACTAATTTCTTTATCTATTTCTCGTTAGTGGATGCTCTAAAGCTATCTATAACTCCTATCCATAATACATGACTCAGTGGAAAGTGAAATAATGGGTTTGTATTCATCTAAAGGGGTCTAATCCTTTTCATAAACACGGACCATGTGTTGACATCATAGAAATATAGAATAGACAGGAGTTTTTGTCAGTACTTACATTTATGGGTATTGTTAATTCTGAGATGATGGTATAAAGTGAACTATTCTGCTGAGCAGTGTTTTATAGGCAAAGAGGTCTGCAGTTGATGCGGCGCAGACAACAGCCTCACACGCCGCAACAACTAGTTTTCTGTCTTTTGGCTCAACTCACTCACTCCATCATTATTCCAGTAATATAACGAATACCTATAAACAACACAACCTAAACTATAAACTCAGTTCATAGTTATCCAACCCGTCCTCTCTACAACCTGTTCCAACCTATTCAAATAGCAGTCACATGCTCGATATTACCTCTTTAGGAAATTCTCCCACCGAATGCACGAAAGGTACTCATTGCAGCCGCGCCATCGTCTCCCCAAATTTCACTTTTCACTACCGTCTATCATCCTTTAACCATCCAACGTTCAACAACAACAACAGTTCAATCATAAATCATAAAAATGCCTTTTGAGAAAGTTGAAAAGTCCGCTGCCTACCACTCGCGTTATCAGACTCCTTTCCGTCGTAGACGTGAAGGTAAGACCGATTACTACGCCCGTAAGAGATTGGTCACTCAACACAAGGCCAAGTACAACACCCCCAAGTACAGATTGGTTGTCCGTTTCACCAACAAGGATATCATTGCTCAGATCATCTCTTCTCAAATCACTGGTGATGTTGTTTTGACTGCTGCCTATGCCCACGAGTTGCCTCGTTATGGAATCAAGCACGGTCTTACCAATTGGTCTGCTGCCTATGCCGTTGGTCTTTTGATTGCTCGTCGTACTTTAAAGAAACTTGGTCTTGATGAGACCTATGTTGGTGATGAGGAGGCTTCTGGTGAATATGCTTTGACCGAGGCCGTTGAGGATGGTCCCCGTCCTTTCAAGGTTTTCCTTGATGTTGGTTTAACCCGTACTACTACTGGTAACCGTGTTTTCGGTGCCATGAAGGGTGCTTCTGATGGTGGTCTTTATATTCCTCACTCTGCCAAGCGTTTCCCTGGTTATGATATTGAGACTGAAGAGCTCGATGCCGAGGTTCTCCGCAAATACATTGTTGGAGGTCACGTTGCTGAGTACATGGAGGAGCTTGCTGACGATGATGAGGAGCGTTACAGAACCTTGTTCAAGTCTTACCTTGATGATGAGATTGAGGCTGATGCTGTTGAGGATATCTACACTGAGGCTCACGAGAAGATCCGTGAAGATCCTTCTTTCGTGCCCACTGAAAAGAAGACCAAGGAGGAGTACAAGGCTCTTTCAGAGAAATACAGACAAAAGAAGTTGACTGCTGAACAACGCAAGGCTAATGTGCTTGCCAAGATTGCTGAGTTCCAAGCCAACAACTAAAAGGAAAATAAAATAAAATAGGATTCATTTGTAGTTTATATAATGAAATGAGCAATATATCACTTCAAAAGGTGTCATTAGTGACGAGTGCAAGGCGAGCGCAAGGCGAGCGCAATGCGAGAGCAGCTCAACACCAGTATCGTAACTAACTTATGCTATTAAATATATCAGATATATCAGGTCAATGCTCGAGCTATATCATCAACTACAGAGTCCAGAGTCTGATAGTCATCGTCATGCAATTTCGGTGGACTACCAGTATTGGCACCATCGCTTGACAAGTCTACAGCAGCAGAAGCGGCGGCTTTACGATCACGGGCTAGAATATCATCTTTATCAGCCAGAGAAAGATCTTTGCCAGCTTTTAATATCCTATCGAGTTCAGGTCCATGCATCTGTTGTAGTTGTTGAATCAGTTCAGATACCGATTGAGATCCTTTGGCCTCGAGGATCTTGCGCCTCAACTCTTCACCCGTCGACGAACTGATCTCGACCTCATCGCTCGTACGAGGCTCATCTTCATCATCGTCGTCGTCGTCTGTGTTTCTGTCTTCAGTATCGTCTATACCATCCTGGTCAGTTAGACTATTCCTATGCCTTGTTATAAATGTCCCGAACTTGTGTAGTTCTCCTTCTTCCAACTGCTGTTCCTTGCGATGAAGAGATGTCACTGAAGGTCTTCTGGATATTGATTGAATATGTTCTTGGTTTTCACTGACAGGTGCAATGGCCAGGTCAGGATCTGCTAGAACTGGACTGGAAAGTGCTACATTATGATAATCCGGTAGCAGAGGACGTAAATCTACTGATAGAGCTTGTCTCGAGTTCACACTACTAGATGTTGGAGTTATGGTGGTACTACTACTACTAGTGGTACTAGAGTTTGATGGGGTAGTTGCATCCACAGATGATTGAGTGTGATTTTTCTTTTGAATGAGGTGATGGAGATGAGGAAGCTTTTGAGTCTTGTATTGCCGTGTCTGATTATACTTATCAAGAACCTTTTCCAGATTTCCATCCAAGAAACACAACCGAACAAGTCTTTCCTTTTCTTCCACTGATAGTCCACGTTCACTTCTACGCTTTTCAAAAAGCTCCTCCATTGTCTTGCGAATGCCTATCCTCACCTGCTTGGCACGTCGGACCATTTCCGAAACAACCAAATGTCCTTGAGCACCTTCCTCATTGTCCTTGTCTTCTCGAATAGATTTCAGCAACTCACTAGCTGCCATTGCAACATAATTGCCGGTATTCATAATATCCTCTTTACCAAACAATCCTTCATCATCTTCTTCCTTGTAATGTTTACTGATCCGGCCAGCAATAAGCTCCATATTCACCAGACAGTTGTGAGCTAATCTTCTTTGTAAAATGACTGGCCATAAATCGCTATCTGACTCTACTGTGTAAATGGTATTGGACATATGTGTGGCTACTGCCAAGGCAGCACAGGCAGTAGCATCCAACCGTCGATTATCTAGTAAGCTGATATGAACCAGTTTAGGACATCTAGCAAATGCATCCGCCAATAGCATAACATCTTCCGAAGAAAGATTGTTGGAATCCAAGTGCACACGACGAAGATCTCGAAACCTAGGCAAGATCTTCGCCAGTACAGGTGTCACCTTTGGAAACAAGTCTGGATTATTGGAGATATCAAGCATACGTAGATTGGATCGCGAGCAAACATTACCAAACGTCTCATTGGCTTTAGACACATCCGACAGTCCTGCAGAGTTTAATGATAGGAATTTCAGGCGATGAACTTCGAGAATCTCATGAATGGCATCCCATGATTGATCCATGCTATTACCTCCAAGATCAAGACCCTCACATACACAATCAGGATCTTTGGCCCATCGCATAATAATCTCTGTATCTTCAGGTAATAGATCGTTTAATGCTAGACCAAGTCGCTTGGTCGATATCGAACATCCCTTGATGATTAGATTTCCAAGCTCACTACTCGGTACCATACATCCATTTAAAATCAGCTCCTCTACTCCACCTCGGGCAATTAATGCTTTCGTCAACAGGCTCCAGTCTAGAGAAGATCTGTCTAAAGGCTGTTTGGAGTTTTGTCGTTGAGTCGATAAATCGAGTTTTGAAATCGATGAATTTTCACTGAAAAAAGCACAGAATATCTTCCATCCCTTGACATCCAAAGCGAGGTTGCGTAAACTCAAACGCTCTAAATGTTTCGATGTCAACACAGACGAGAGAATGATTCGAAGCATTTCGGTGCTTAAACTGACATTATCAAAGATCAACATTCGAACCGGTACGACTGAAAGAAAATCTGATAAAGACAATATTTCAATCAGCGTTGGCCTTGGATTCATCATTTTCATGACCTCTAGAGGCGGCTTGCGATCTCGAATCTGTTTCATTGTCGCAGCAATAGGCAAGATTTCTCGTAAATGACAACATCGCGTATATATAACTTCCAGAGTGAGCTCTTTTTCCTGATCTGATTCTTCATTTTCTGTACCATTGTCACAATCCCCACCACCACTAGTTGAAGAAAAAGATCCCATTCTTTCCGAATGCATTGGCTTATCGATCTTAAGATTCGACCGTCCTGACGATGCAGGCACGTCTTTTTCTTCATCATCCAGTGACGAATTTCCAGCAGCAAACGACGCATTGGCTGAAGAAGATGATGGTTTGGATTTGAAAATCGAAACTCCCGACGACGACTTGACGGAATTGGCCACACGCATCGCAGACTCGTAAGCCGACTGGCTAGCAGCCAAGGTGCTGGCACTATAATTCCGGGGTAATACATAGACTGGAATAGGATAAGCAGAAGCATTTGATGGCAGAGGATCACGGTTGATCTCGCCGTTGGGTCCAAAGGTTATATTACCAGTCCGCGGCGTGCGTGCGGGGATCTGCTGGGGAGGGTCGTGCTCAAACACATCTGAACTGAAACGCACTCTCGGTGGTAATACACCTTCGAGTTCAGGGATTTTGGGGGGTTTCTTTGCCCTGTTTTTGTTCAGCACGATCCTGCCAGATTTTTCAGAGGAAAGCAGAGAATTGACATCGTGCTGGCTGCCGTTGGCTCGAGTTGATAATCGCCTTAGTCGGTTCACCAGAGAGCCTGTATTGGCGACAGAACCTGGTCGTCCATTGTGGTTATTATGTTCGAGTTTGTTTAGTCCATTACTGGCCGAAGATGATACAATGCTTGATGATGGCGATAACGAATAGCCTCCTATAGCGATTTCTGGTGACAGTTTCGGTGACGATGTTCTTGGAGGATTGATTTCTAGAATCCGGTTGGTTGGCAGGTTACTATTGTTGCGGCCAACAGTGTATGAGGGAGAGAAAAGTGGAGTGCCGCTATTGGTAGGGGACAGCATGGTGCTGGTATTTGGATTACTAGTGGATGGCGATTTGGGGGACGAATGCAACTGTTTCTCGTCCATAGTGGATGATGCTGACATTCTTCGATTGTTCTGCTGCGAGTGGTTTTTCTCAAGCGACCCTGCTAACATGGTTCCCGACGACAGTCCACCGGTCCCTGCGCCATGTGACGACGAAAACTTGGAACTCAGATTATGAAACCACGAGCCCCGTCGGCCATTTGCCGATGACGGAGACGTCGATGGCAGGTTGGATCGGTCGCCGCGGTCGCTGTATTTACTGAGATTGGCCGCACTCACCGACAGTGATCTTGTCAGCTCGCTTCCTATGGGCTCTCTTTCAGGGCCTATGTTCAAACTCGTTGATGCTCTTGACAGTCTCAACCCCTGTGATAGTTTCGAGTGCGATTTGTTGGCACTGGCATTGGCCGGCGGCGCATGCGTGTGAGCGAGAGCCCGGTCACTATCCATGCTACTACCACTGATACTGGCTCCTTCGTCTTCTTCCTCCTCCAGTGTCTCGTCAATCGTCGAGGCATTTCTATGTGTTGCAACATGGCCTCCACCGCTGCCGCTGCCAGAAGACCCGGCACTGCTGCCATTCTCACTGCTTCGCCGCCCGTGTGCCAGCAGCATCGTGTCTGCCGTGGGCACAGGCGGCAGCGACGACGAACGACTTCTCATTCCCACTGCGTGGACGTTAGTTTCTCTGGGCGCTGCCCAGACCCGTGGCTCGCTTCGCTCGAGGCTGGGACCGTGGAGTGACGGTCAGACCCGTGGCTCGCTTCGTTCGAGGCTGGGATCGTGGAGTGACGCTTCGCTCGAGGCTGGGAGTGGCTACTTACCTTTTTCTTTCAGGGAGGAGCCTCTGGCCAGCCAATCGACATCGGTGTTGGATACTCCGTTCTGGTCAGGCTCCAGATGCGTGGTCGAGTGGTTCGACCCGAGAGATGCTAGAGACGCAGTGCTGGGAACGATGTTGATGGGCCGCGTTGATGTCGCAAGCGACGGGGTTGTGGACTCGGCCGTCATGGATGTGTAGCGCTCGTCTGTCTCAGAATCCAAAATGTCGTACAGTCATTAAATTCTGTCTAGTTAGTACTTGATAAAGTGTGCCAGAATGTAATGCACCACCGTCTGATTCGTATGATTCGACTCAAGTTGATCAATATCACTTTGAATCTCTCACGCTTTTAAGCTATATCGCTTTGTCGAACGATCAACTCGTATACCTATTAAACTGTACTTACTCTCAATAGTGTCCCCACTATGTATCAAAGTTATGTCGAGGATGTCGAGGATGTCGAGATAGTCCTTGTGCTGTGTCTGTATTCTAATCGATGTTTTATCCTTTTATCCAATTTGATTGATCTGTGGTCTGTGAGCAGTCTATTAGTAGTCTCAAACAACTGATATTAGTTCGTTTGTGGTTGTCCTTGATTCACCTGAATACGACCGCATCTGAAAATGCTATACCAAGGAGATTCAAAAAAGCGGGGGAAAGGCTGATGATGATCTGTTTGTATATCGAGACAAGCGGGTGCGAGTTCACGGCGGCTGGTGGCCGGTATAAGCAGGCAGGCAGGCAGGAAAGTTTTTGTAGTGGTTGCGCGCCAGCTGCCTGGACAAGAGGGAGAGTTGGCTGATGTGGGTTGTGGGATGTAGGCTCAGGCGGTGGTGGACCAGGGGAGGTCACGCAACGATCCACGCACGATCCACATTAAAGGTAGATCGGGTGGTGGGAGACTTGCAATCGGGCGTGGCTGGTCCGCATTCTTGGTATGAGAAGCAGCAGTAGAGGACAAGCAGCAACAGCAGCAGCAGTAGAAGACAGGCTGCAACAGCAGCAGCAGTAGAAGACAGGCAGCAACAGCAGCAGCACCAGCACAGGAAGCAGCACACTCCACCGCTTGCCAAGAACCAGCCGCCATACAAGAATCGCACGGCTTAACCACAATCAAACCATGCCATCAACCAAGCAATTAGCCATGCAATTAGAATTTAGAATTACATTTAGAATTACCTTTCAAGCATGCCATCAGTTGGGAGTTTATCACCACCATCAGACCACCAAGTGGAAATACCCTCCACACCTGCGATAACACCAGCGGATCTGCTGCTCCAGGTCCCGCACCGGGCAGACGAGCGGTGCCGGCTCTGCCTCCGGTGGCTGGGCGCTGCCCAGACCTGTTGCTCGAGCTTCGCTCGAGAAGTGGATACTGGGTTGTTTCAAAGTCTGCAGGGACGCAAATGAGCGTGGAGCGGGATATCCAATCTTGTGCAAGAGTAGGAGAGAATTCTGGCTACAGTACGTAAATATAATCGAGCGAACGGGATATAAGATAGGATGACTGATGAGCTCGGTTTTGCGCTTCTTCGCTATTAATCATGACATATTACTACATAATCGCCTCTTGGAGCTCTTTGCTCAGGAAGGAGAACATCAGAAGATAAGCATGAGAAGAGGATAAGAAAAGATAAAAAGGTACGGCTGCGCTCATCTCATATGAACTGGTGAGATAGATAGATAGATAGATAATCAATTAACGTCTCTGTCTTACATAATTACAACATAATACAAAGGAAGACGGATTCAGCATGTGCCACCAGATTATAAGGGCTTGTCAGCGTTTTTAAGGATCTGCGTATACAACTGAGCCATAGTTCTTCCATTGTAGATAATACTTCGGATCGGGTAGGAGGGGATATGCAAAGTACTAGCACATCTGGCACAAGTCGAAACGTCTCTACTATCGAATCAAGTCTAGATGCACCATGAGAACTGATGCTAGGAAAGTCTGATTGCGATAATAATAGGAATGAAGAATTCCTAACAGCCGAGTCAAACTCCTGAGAAAAATAAGATACAGCAGTGACCTGTCGCTTCTGCTGTGAGAGAGATAGATCTTCGAAATCACCGGCCCTTTTTAAAGAGATAATGCTATTAACAGGCAAGATTTCAACTTTGGGAGTCTCAGAATCCTCATCTGTCATCTCGTCGGCGGTGAGAGTCTGTTCTTCTCTTTGAATGTCCACACTACTCCAATATTCGGGTGGTCTGAATCAGCAGCTGAAATATTGTCGGCAGTGGCTCCATGATCTTCTTTTTGAAAGTCCACAACATCTGGGTTTTCAACATCCTCAGGGTTCGTGTTGGACTCAACATGTTTGGGCAGGGTCGTTTCCTTTCGAATCTGTTTGGTAACCGTCCAACGTTGAGCCGCTCCCACGTTTTGTCTTCCAGTTTACCTCATCCTCCGCGAAGCGGAGCTACGGGTCTGGGCAGCGCCCAGCCGCCGGAGGCAGAGCCCCCCTTCTAGATAGATTGGACTCAACATGTTTGAGCAGGGTCGCCCAGCCGCCGGAGGCAAAGGAAACCAGTTCTTTCACGATAATATGGGGAAACCCTAGGACGACCGCTCACTGGGTGAGAAGCTGCCGAGGGGTAGCGGTGGATGTTAAGGAGCTTGACTACCGCTTGTAGACCCTTCTTTGTGTCAAGAAGGATCTTAAGATCAAGTTCTGAGGATATCGGGCTGGGCGCACTGTATTGTCAATGATTCTTGTTTTACCTCCCTCATTGTTAGGAACTCGGACTGCCCCGGGGATTATTGCCTGGGTGTCCTTCATCCAGCTCCTGTAAAATGCAATATATTCAATCTCAATTGGCATTTCAGATTTTTTAAGCACATCAGTAACTTGTCCAATGATCTCTGCTCTGGACGTTTTTCCTGCTGCGAAAGCTGCTTCGCCAGCTGACAAAGCCTCAAACAACACTTTGGCAAAATATTCATTACGAGAACTCATTGCTAACCCATTAGGTTCACGGGACGTTTTGGCAACCGTGATTTTGGTTGGTAAGAGAATGTCTTTGACAAGTCGTTTGATGACTATTGACTGCTGTATATCCTTTTGGCCAAAATAGGCATTTTCGGGAG